>JASANB010001935.1:0-42887 GCA_030248155.1 Sabatieria punctata
GCCGGTACCATTATATGGTACCACTACCCTCGGTACCGGTGTCGGTACCATAAACGGCGTTAAGTGCCTGACTGTTATAGGCGGAAAACTCCTTTACCTCAACCTTCGAATTGGTAACTGTACCGGTACATATATGGTATGACTTCATTCAAATTTCGTACCATATATGGTAGTGGTACCGTATATGGTACCGGCACCCTATCCTACCGGTCATGTGTAGGGCAACCGTATATGGTGCTACTAACCTAGGTACCGGTACAATATATGGTTCCGTCAGCGTATATGGTGCCAGTTAGGGTCCTATAATTTCGGAAATTTCCGAAATTTCCCGGGAAATTTCCGAATTTGAGTGTCATTTCCGAATTTTCCATTTTTTTCCGAATTTTCCGAATATGGAATGTTTCATATAAAATCGTAAGTTACATGTGCCCGCAAGCGTCTGAAATCGTAGTTTAAATAAGCGCGCATGAAACAACACCGATTTTCTTAGGCTGAACCAAGTTAAGTTGCGCAGTTGACGTTACTGTAAAGTTTATATATTTTATATTTTATCTACTTGGCTCGATCCAGCTAATTTTTAGCATTCGCACCCTGTGTTTAGTTACTGCTTTGCTTACTGTTTTGTTTCTTGATCACACTGTATTTCTTATTTGTGGTTTATTTTCAGCACATATGCATAGCAAACAGGAAAATGAAAACGCGAAACAAATAAAGCGTCAATTTATATAAGTTTGGCTTTAACACTGTCTGATTGATTCGATCCGGTCTAGTGTCTACGGTGAATCTCGTCACATATTGTTGAATGTTTGCTGTTAAAATGAGCTCTATAAACGATTTCTTTAATGTACATAGTTTTAATGCAATAGTAGAACTGGTTATACATACTAGAGTGCGAACTGGTATTGGGTATTGGGTATTGGGTATTGGGTGTATTGGGGTGTTTTCCAGGTATTGGGTATTGGGTATTGGGTATTGGGGTTTTTACCCCCCAATACCCAATACTAAATTGGACAATTAAAAATAGAGAAAAATCGATGTTGGCCTGAAAAATTGATGTGAAAAGAAATCGAAAATGTTGATCAATGATTTGGTTAGTAAGCTGTTTTCGCGCTAAGGAGCCGTCCATAAACGACCTCGTTCCAAAATCCCGATTTTTCAGAGCCCGCTCCTCCCAAAATCGCCTTGCGTCATTTCTAGGGGACCCCTCCCCCTAAGACGACGTCGTTTTCAGTCTACCCCCGGATAAACGTGCAGTACATACAGTACTGTCATGTTTTCTTGTTACCATATACTGTGCAATCAATTCTAGAATAATCCCTACAACCACTCTGGCAAGCTTTTTCTGTATGTAGAAACCTTTGACAGAATGTGCATAAATCGAAAATGATGCAATCGAAATACCCTAAAATTCAGAAAAAAGCAACGTCGTTGTTTTCCTATACCCCTCCCGCTTCTGGTGCGTCGTCTATCGCCGCATTTCAGCCGACCTACCCTCCCCTCTGGAACGAGGTTGTTTATTGACGGCCTAATCAACTAAACGTCAGTATAATTTCCTAACGTGTACGCTTTTCTAAGCGCTACACCATTAATTAATTTCTCTGTTCTTATCTAAAATAAAAATGGTGACATTTCTATTGTCACTGTAATGTACTAGCACCATACCCATAGCTATTGCGGTGGTGCACACAATTTCCGGCTGAGTTAGGAAAAAATCGCCGGAAGTAAGAAACACGACTGAATTACGAAATGTTTAGTACCAAAACTGTTATTTTCTGCTAATTTTATGTCTAAAACGGCTTCTAAATGCTTTCCGAAACGCTATTTTTTCAAAATTTTCTCTCCCTGCTTGTGCAGCGGCCCAACCAGCCTCTTAAAAATTTTAATTGCAGTGCCAAAAATCTTGTGTACACAACTAGAATGTACCTGTCGACTGAAATGAAATTTTTGGCCCAGCTTCGCAAGTATTGGGTATTGGGTATTGGGTATTGGGGGTCTCAGGTATTGGTATTGGGTATTGGGTATTGGGGTATTGGGTTTTTTAGGTATTGTTCGCACTCTAATACATACCATGCTACAATACCTTTAAATGGTTTTTTTAGAAAAAAAATGGATTTCGGAAAATTTCCGATTTTGCCGTTTTTTGGTTTCCCAAATTTCCGAAAGTTGAATTTCCAAATTTCCGAAATCTGCAAAAAGGCATTTCCGAAATTCGAGATGCCTAGTGCCAGTACCATAAACGGCGTTAATTGCCAGACTGTACTTTGTCCATGAGAGAGATCAGTTCCGGCTCGGGTCGATCTGTCTGAGTAGGAGCATCTCTGTCCTGAACATGTTTGAATTTGAATCTTCGAAACACCCTGCAGCAGTCATCATAACAATAAATGGCCAGAGCCCTTCCGGCTTTTCCAAGCCATTCAGAGACTGGTCTGACCACAGAATTATGGTTGGATTGGAGGCAGCAGTTCGGTGGCCCAGACAGTCTTTGTCAAAGCGGCTTTTACAGATGAACAGATTTATGGCAGAAGCAACAAGATAGTGAGTCGGAACGGTCGCAATTCACATGACAACGAACGCATTTGCTGACATCAATTTTAGCCGTAGAAAACATTCTAATCCTACAAGCATTTACTACAGTAGTGGGGGTAGTAAGCCTGAATTGACGACGCTGACACATTTTTTAAATAAATGTAGGTGCAATTGTTCCGTACCAAAGTGGTCCAATTCTGGGTTTTCGCTAATTGTTTCCGCAGCATCGTCACACTGTTTAAGAAACTGACTGACCGTGTATACCGTTTGCGTCTGCGGTGTCCTGATAGCAACTCTGTCTGCCATGCACCCAGCATTAGACGCAAATCAATTTTTTCAGTTTGGTAGCACGTAAATTGGAATGGTCCACCATTTTGTTCGTCAATTGGGTAGTCATTCAGTTCATCAATTTGATGAACTAAATGTAATTGCTTACATGGCAAAACACAGTCCAGTTGAAGCAAGACAATGCTTCGACCAATGCGCTCTGTCGAAAGCAACCGCATAGCAAAAAAAAGCTGCAAGAAATGACGATTTTAGACCTATTTACTTGAATTTGGTTTCGAAGAACCAAATAGTGATGAGCCAATTGGCGAACCATAGTTTCTAATTCAGCAATGGTTCAACTTTCGTTCGTTAAGATCAAATATTTTAAATTCATCAGCTCGCTGACGAACCAAATTGGTCGAATTTGCACATCAGTGCCTAGCCTATGAATTACAGCAAATTCTGCACCACTGATGAATTTTTTGGTCTGCAGAAAAGAGATATATATGGAAGACAAAATACCTATTACAAAGGACATTATTTACCCTCAACTGAAGGATTTACAATAGGGCCGTTTTCAAAAATGTATATATATTTTAATTTTACAACAGCCTACGAAAGTTAGTAATTGAACTAGCAGTAACTGAACTGAACATTTTTATCGGGACATAGCAAAAGGATACATTACTGATTATTTTCCATGCATCCCTAAGACTGGAATAACTCTGACATCAAATAATGAATTCCAAATCGGCACTACTCTTGTGGCCAAACTGATTTGCTAGTGAAAGTTTTACAATAAAGCAAAATAATCTATAAAGAATTACCATGATTGTGGCAAGAAAGTAAATTAAGATGAAAGTTCTACATTTAAAAAGCGTACAACAGTTTGCAAACTAACCCAAGATCGCTAAAGGTTGAAAAAGGTAAGGCAGAGGCTGTACATAGGATCTGTTCGTATGTGTCACTCTATACCTGTTTCACATTTCTGATCAGGAGACAGGTGGGCAGTAGTGCAGTCCAGTCATTATTACGTGTTCCGTGTTCAGAACAGAATTATTAGAAAGCTGCAGTGATAATTAGTCAGCGAAAATGGAAAACTAAGCAACTAAGCGTGTCATGCATGATAAACAGTCAGAAAATGATACACATAGCTACTACGAAAATTGTGTATAACACAGACCAGGCAAGTCTAAAATTCTAAGTACGTGGCACTAAGACTATTTGGGGGGAATCAGCTGATTATACGTAAAATCGAACTTATTTTTTCGGCAGTTAGTAGTTTACGCACCGTACGCACCGTTCGCACCGTTACGCACCGTTCGCATCAGCAGCGACCCCAATTGGGCGCCGATCTTTCGGAGTTGTGAATTTGCTTAGATCGATCAGAGAACTGTTCTATTTCAGCTTGCATTAACAAATTCCGCATGTTGGTGGAAAAGTAGCGGGGTGCATTGAATCTTTTAACGAAAAAGCATCAGTAAAGAAAACAGAATGTGCAGAACAGAAACGGAAATTGTCACCATCATCTTCAACGTCTTCCCATCGCCTCAAAAGGTTTCGAACCCACAAACACACCACTTCCACGGGTGCCGGGGGGGGGCCGTTGTGACACACGGGATTATTTACGCTTTTTCTCTTTTTAAATTGTAAAGAAGCTGATTTTCCAAGTACTTTTCCACCAAAACGCGCAATTTGTTAATGCAAGCTGAAATAGACCGGTTCTCTGATCGATCTAAACAAATTCACAACTCCGAAAGATCGGCGCCCAATTGGGGGTCAGTGGGTTTTAGCCGCGTCAGTGGCTCAGTGGGTAGCTCGCTGCCTCTGAGTCACGGCGGCCGCTGCATCCCTAGTGGTTGTAGTGGTTCATCCTCTCGGCGTGGCAAGTTTCTTGCTGCAAAGAGTTGGTCGTCGGCACAACGCTCCACCCAGGCCACCGAAAACTGGTTACAGTGAGTAGGTAAAATGGGAACCAACTGGATCTGCCGTTGCACCGAAAGCCGCTCCTAAAAGCATGCCGCGTTGGAGGGAAGATCAACGACGTCAGGAGCCGTCTGAGCAACCAGCAATAAGGCCAATACCGGTTTAGTGTCTGTCCGCCGGGCGGCCGCAGGGAGCTGTCAGCACCATGACGTCACCACGCCAGGCACTCTCTTAGTACCTGGCGCCCAACAGCATGGCTTGAGTGGCTTGGCAGTGAAAGAAGGGCAAAAACGTCCGAGATGACGATATAAGGGGTAACGAAATGGACCGTGCAGGTCTGATCGTAGGGCCGTACATTGTACGACCCCCCCGCCAGATCGGATCGGATCGGATCGGATCGGGGGTCGCTGCTGATGCGGACGGTGCGTAACGGTGCGTACGGTGCGTAAACTACTAACTGCCTATTTTTTCGGTAATATCGAATCGGCGCAAAGGTAATCGGCGCAAAGCGCAAAGCGCAAATTTACGGTACCAGCGCTAATGCGGGAAAACTTTACATGTGCGTTCAGTACCCCAATTTACATTGGAGGAAGCCTATTCCCCCACCCGCCAACCACCCTGACTTTATTACAAATGTAAGGCCTTGGTTTTAGCTTAGGCCTAGGTTCAATGTTTGCTTTTCAGGTTAAAAATGGCTATTTCGTGGGTGGAGGAATGGACCGGGAATAATTTACATTAAAGCCTTGAACTGGTTAGTAGTCTAACTTAGCTTCTTGTTTGTAAGGTAACGCCAACGTAAAAAAAGTACTGCTGGGCTGGGAAAGTACTGAGTTAATATTATTACAATATAACCTCACCAGCAATCTCAGAGCACAGAAACTGTTGCTGCTGTGGCGAACCACATTTCTTATTTACGAATCTAGAGAGTTATTTATTCTGTGTATTCTGTACGTTACGTTGTTCCTTACACGGGACCGGACGCTTTTAGACACGCCATGCTTGCTTACCGCTTGAGAATCAGGGAAATCAAACATCGCTAGCAAACGAGTTGCTTCAAACTTTAACTTCAAAACAATTTCCAAGGCGTCACAGTACATCGTTGGCTGTTCTGTTTTATTGGTCGTATAGTCTAGTCAGTAATGGCGATCCGCGCGCCTGTCACTCTGAATTCTCTCTTGGCTACGAATACGAATACCAAAATCAGCTGATAAATTTGCAAACCATTTTTCATGTACGGCTTTGCCTTATTAATCCGGGCAATTTCGGACTGCCCCAATTTGCTATGATTAGACCGGGGACCGATATTGTTAACCACGCTTACGTTGTTGCCGCAGTAGCTTTGTTAGGCGTGCTAGTCATCGTCCCGGCATAATTATGATCGACGCCGACTTCGTCTTCAACGAACGGTACCGTTTCTTTCATCTTTGTTTCATTTACAAATGTTATCCCGTTCCTATAGGACGGAAATGGGTGGAGCTAATGTATCTGAAGTTATTCTCGGTATTCTCGGCCTATACCCAACGCTGATGTGGGCAACGAAACTTATGGATTCCAAAGTGGTATTAACTTGAGTCTTTGAAGGTTAAATACAGTGCATATAGCGAATGAGAAATAGTCCTGAGACAATCATCATTTATGCAACGACAAATTAAGAAAAAAGGACAATAGAATTTAAATTTCGCGGGCTAAAGTATCTTAGATGTTCACGCAACCACTATAAATATTGCGCCACTTTGCGCTTTGCGCCGATTAACTTTGCGCCGATTCGATATTACCATTTTTTCAGCAACAAATCAAGAATAGAGAAGTTAGTTGTGTTCTTGTGGCAATCTTTTGCAGTGAAGAGCCAAGTTCGGTGTTAACAATGTGAAAATTGATACAGAATCATCATGGCCACATTCAGCATTGCAGGTGAACCAAAAAGTTGCCAAATAAATTTGAATTTCGTTGGTCCTCAGCGCAAATTTTTTTTGGCTCCTCTCTCTCCTCTGTTTGTTGTTTGATGATTGATTGATAATGTAATGTAATATTTCGAGTTTTTGTTCCCATTAACGGGCATATTTTTGTGCTTGAACTCATGCATGGGCCGGAAATATCCGGAAGGGCTCTGGAAGTCGTTTCGTGCGGGGGGTCCCAAAATTTAAGGTCCAAAAATCGCTTGGTACCTACCTATTTTTAAAGAGTGCAGCGTAATAATGAATTTGAGTGAGGCATAGACTGTACTGCACTGCAGTTTACCTATCTTACCTAAAATCGTACATTAAGCAAGCACACTTACACGCCCGCGTATATATCCCCTCCTATTATCCGTCACATGGCGGAGATGTCATTAAGAAAACTTGTCCCTGAGCCTGAGCCTAGCCTTAGCCTGAACCTCTACTGTAAGACTAAAACAAAAGCTAGAAGTTGGGTTTGAGAGCGGGTTGGGCAAATAGGCCTTCTCAATTATCCGCCATGTGGCGGATAACAGGAGGATATTTGCGCACGAATGAGAACCACCGCAGCATGGTCTGAGTGGCTTGGCAGTGAAAGAAGGGCAAACGTCCGAGATGACGATATCAGGGGTAACGAAATGGACCGTGCAGGTCTGATCGTAGGGCTGTACATCGTACGGTCCCCGCCAGATCCGATCGGATCGGAGCACCACCGCATTCTTAATGTGAAAGCTTTTCCTGAGTTCAGTTAGTTGACTGCAAAAACCGAAAATATAGGTTACTGGTGTAACTACCGTATCCGGGCTTACGTTATTTTTTAAACGGGCTATTAGACTTGTTGATGAATTTTCGTTTCGAACCTCAGCCTAAGCCTAAAAATAAGCCTGAACCTAAGCGTGAGTCCGAGCCAGATATGGACTAGCATTTCGGTTGAAATCCTGAGGGGGGTAGCGGCGGCAGAAGGTAGGGGTTGACGGAAGAGATGGTACTTAAAAAGTCTGATTTTTGGCTAAAATCAAGGTTTTTTGGCATATTTTTCGTTAGCGGCGGCCTCAGGGGTAGCTCAAAGCCTGACGGGGTCAACCTCTTAGCCCCCTTTCCCATGTCTGGCCTGAGTCTAAATCAAAGAAACGAGCGATATAGAACGATTTAAAAAATACCATTGCCAATACCGATCATTTCATTGTATGATTAGCTATAGAAAGCCTTAATCAACTAAAAGCTAGCAGAATTTAGGAGATAATTTCTTGAAAACGTGCTAAAAACGCATTTCCAGGCGTTCTGGAGCTTTTTTAAAATTAACCCCTCCTACTGAAAAGACCCCATTCCCCAGGCCGGCTCGGATTAGTTATATGTATAGTTTTAATATGAATATAAATATGTATATGACTGATCAGATTTTAATTCAGTTCATTGATTTAGATTTAACGCAAGATGAAAAGCAAGTTCTGGCAAGCATTCGAAAGCGAAAAGCCGAACTTCTGGAGGAGATCGAGGTACCTTCTTACTACCATCTTTATTGGAAAGATTCTCATGTTGTCTTTCATTCGAGTTTTTGCTTAATTTTTCGAAGGTCAGTCACGTTTTAGGTGTATGTTTACCACTTAACAGCTGAGGTTTGACTTTTTTCGGTAAAGTAATGTTTTTTCATGGAAGTCTAGTCATACATGTAACAGGTCATCCGCCGGAGGGGCTTGGGTGGTCGGGGCCTAATTCTAATCAAAGGGGGGATTGGGCACTAAAAAACGGTCAAAAATCGCAATTTTTCTGCTAAAATCGTTAAAAATCGCTAATTTGGACTCAAGTTCAGCTAAAAAGTGGTGTTTTGCAGGTGATTTTGACAAGTTTTGTGTCTGAAATTGCTCAAAAATTACTCGCCAGAAAAACGGAGGGGTGTCGGAAAAATCGTCTCCGGGAGGTGAACGGGTCCCATCCGGGGGGCTGGCCTAAGTCGGGGGGGGAGACCCCCTGTTACATGTATGAGTCTAGTGATCCGATGAGTTTAGAAAGTGGAGGCCTTTCAGAGAGTTAATAACTATGGTTTCAGGATGTTATAGCAGATTTTAAAGTAGGTAAGATAGCTTTCTGCGCGCCTTTGCCACCGCAAGATTGCAGGCCAGTTTCTAATTTCAGAAATGTGTAGAAAGTTTAGAAAATTTCAAAGCAGTAAGTATACATTTTGCATTTATCTTGCTTCCTGCACTCTTTCATATGCATCAGAGCATCTTATATCGACTTGATTGATTTGCTTGAAACCATACATCTAACAGGGGTCTGCCCCATCCGACTTATGCCAGACCGCCCCGGATGGGGATCCCCAAGACGATTTTTCCGGCCCCCCTCCGATTTTACTAGCAACTAATTTTTCGAGCAAATTCTTGCGATTTTTTACAATTTCAGACACAAAATTACTAGCCTGTAAAAGCACTTTTTAGCTGCGTTTGAGTCGAAATTAGCTATTTTTGACGGTTTTTTCTCGAAAAGTTTTTGAGCTTTTTTGTGCAGAACCTGCTTCCTAGAATTTGGGCCAGACCTCCCTCCCCTTTAGGTGGATGCCCTGTCAGATGTATGCTTGAAACAGTTTTCCGAAACAGGGCCCTTTTTCTACAAGTTGTGTCATTATCTTTCCGGAGTTTGGTCCTGCTGTAACTTTTGCGTCCATCAATCGGCGTGTTCCGGTTTCCTCCGTTCCGGTTTCCTCCATTCCGTTTTCCTCCATTCCGGTTTCCTCCGTTCCGGTTTCCTCCGTTAATTTTCCGGTTTCCTCCGTTTTGAAATTTTACTTTTTTTGGTGCATATTTCAGGAATTTAATTTTGAAGGCACTAACTATAAAATTAAATAATTAATATACTGTATTAACGCAAGATTTGAATAGTAATTAACTGTATTAACGTTGGGTTTTTTATTTAGAAATTTCAGCAGTTATGCGGCACTTTGTCGCTTTCACTTGTTTGTTGCCCTCAGTTGCATAATTGACGACGATTAAGTGGCGATTGGCCGCCGATGCCCTCAGGCCGACACTGACACTAGTAAAGGTGCCGCATGCTCAGCGCACTGTTTAATTGGTCGGGAACCCTTGGCGGCCATAAAAGATTGTAAAGGTGGGTTCACATAGTCGGTCGGCGTCGGCAGCGCGGCAACTCGGGAAATCGACCCCAATTTGAGTACATACATAAGCATGCAGCAGTTAGTTGCCCTCTTAGTTGAATAATTGACAACGATTAGACACTCGCCAAAAGACTGCTGTTGTTTTTTGAGAAAATGAGTTGAGAGAAAAGTATTTCTTGGTTGGAAGAAGCTGATTAGGCAGTGCCAACCAAACTTCTACCGATTCCTCAGCAAAAGATGATCAACGAGCAAAGCATGTCATGGCCGCGGAAACCTACAGGAGCGTCGAAATAAAGTCTACGAGCATGTGAACAGGCAGCTCAACACACTCACCACACAGTTCACACAGGTGCTCTGGCTGCGAACAGATTAGTGCAGTGTAGCCTAGCTTTGTTTGAGCCTAACCTCAAGGCAGCCGCAGCCAATCGCTGTTTAATCGTTGTCAATTATTCAACCAAGAGGCCAACAAACAAGCGAAAGCGACAAAGTGCCGCATAACTGCTGCAATTTCTGAAAAAACCCCAGTCTTGCGTTAATACAGTTTATTATTGTTTAATTTTATAGCTAGTACCTTCAAAATTCAATTTCTGAAATAGATATGCACCAAAACAGTAAAATTTCAAAACGGAGGAAACCGGAAAATTAATGGAGGAAACCGGAACGGAGGAAACCGGAATGGAGGAAACCGGAACGGAGGAAACCGGAACGGAGGAAACCGGAACAAACCCCATCAATCAGTTCGGCTGAAGTTTTAGCTCGACATGCACTCAGCCTCAAATTTTACAGTCAAAATTTAAGCCTTCAACCACTAGTTATCAACTTCCACCTGTCAGCCGTCAAAGTGAACTCGTGCAATTGCATAACTAACTAGTGCTTCAAGTGACAGCTTTGGCTACAATTTTTTCAGAGAAAAATTGTGATTGTGTGTGTCGTGTTAAACATACAGGGGTCCCGCAGTCTACGCCCACCCGACTAAGGCCAGACCATACATGTAACAGGTCCCGGCCTATGTGAGGAAGGGGGTCGATCATACATGGGCCGGAAAAATCCGGAGGGGTAGTGGGGGTTAGACCTCGGGGGGGGGGGGGATGTCCCCCCGAAAAAGGCCAAAAAACGCCTATTTTGCCTTAAATAAGCGAAAATTTCCTCCCTCTGGGAGGGGGGTGGGTGGGGGAGGGAGCATACATGTACTAGGGGGGGTTTGGGGGGGGGGGTTACCCCCTGCTGGACAGCCCAACCCCCCCTCACCCCCCCCCCCCGAGACAGGTTAAGGGACCCCTCCCCCCGACCAAAAAATACAAGTGGTGGTAGTGGCTCCAGTATTAACAAACTGGGTCAGAAATCACTAATTTTTAGCCTAAAATTCACTTGAAAAGCCTTTGGAAACCGAATTTGGCGTTTCCACTGCTGATATTTAAGAAAAATCGGTGTTTTGGGAAGCTCTTTTTGTAATTTTTTGCTTGTTTTTAGCTTTAAAACACTATTTGGCAGCTTAAAATAGCGATTTTTAGCGTCCTTACTGAAAAAAACGTGCCAAAAACGCATTTCTGCGCGTTTTGGAGCTTTTTGAAATTTGGGACCCCCCACCTGGGCGAAACCCCCCCTCGACCCCCCACCTGAGGAAAAAACCCCTCCTACCCCCCTCCCCCCAGGTCGGCCCGGAGCTGTTACATGTATGGGAGGGAGGGGTATACCCCCTTACCCCCCCGGCCCATGTATGGGGTCGGTGGTGGTTTCGCTCAGAGTTTTCCAGTACAAGGGGCTAAAAGTCGTTATTTTCAGCTGCCAAATAGCGTTTTAGAGCTAAAAACAATGAAAAACGATAAAAAGGGTTTCCAAAAACACGGATTTCTATTAAACATCAACAGTGTGGGTGGATGTGGAACGCCAAATTTGGTTTCCAAACTCTTTTCAAGAGAATTTTAATTTTCTGAGTCAGTTTGTTAGTACTGCAGCCGCTATATGTACTTGCATTTTTTGGGTCGGGGAGGGTGGGGGTTGACCTTTCTAGCTAGGGGATAACCCCAAACCAACTGCCCTATTACATGTATAGGCCAGCCCCCGATCGCCTACCACGAGTCGATTTGTCGATTTTTCTGACCTTTGCGAATTTTCTGGAAAGTAAATTTTTTGAGTAATTTTTGTGATTTCAGACACGAAAATCTCTAGAGTTGTCTCTAAAACAGCACTTTTCTGCTGTATTTGCGACCGAATTAGCGATTTTTGAAAGTTTTTTAGTGCCCAACGGCCTCCCTAGGATTTGGGCTCAGACTCCCCGGGCCGGCTCAAAACCCCAACCTTCTCTCCCTTCTGCGGTTTACCTGTTACATGTAACGTGTTAAAATTTGAGCGAAATACACGGTGTGCAAAAAAACAAACCAGCAAATTTTTTACTGCCGGAACTGCAAATCTCAACCGATTTGGTCGATTTTTCGATAAGGGTGATACGAATTTGGAATTCTTTACCCAATGACATTATAGAATCTAGAAATTTGACGATTTTTACAGAGAAACTTAAAAAATTGATCTTTCTGGCTTCCTCTTGTTTCAGTAAAGGGTGCACCGTTCTTCTTAGATAGACATTGTGCATCCTGTTGCCCACTAACACTCTTTCTGCGTGATTTCGTTACTAACATGTTCGTGCTTGGGCGACAAAAATAAAGTTCATAAAGTTTATGGTCAACATTTGCGTTAAGTTGCAGTAAAAAAATGTGTCCATTTGTTTGGTTGGATCACCCTGTAACTTGCCGAACGGAAAAGTTAGAGCACGACAAAGCCCGGCATAGATAAATCTACCACCTTGTTCACAATTGGTTCTCCTCTTCTGTAGGTTTGTAGTGATTGTTAGCGACACAGCTAACACGCGCTCTAATCAAATTGAGTCTGCTCTGACAGCTTGCGGTCCGGTCTGACGTTTGATCTATTTGATCGGTCGGTTGATTAGCTGTGCATGGCTGAGTTGATTGTATGGCGCCAGATTGTGTCATATGCCAATCGGTGGTGGTTGGCTGGTTCTCTCGGGGGAGGGGTCAAGCGTGTGCCAAAACTGCCTAATCCGCTGCCTTTGTGTCGCTAATAGACTCGCTCCGACTGCTGGCGCCGCTATATTCTTATTATTATTGTTATAATCTTGTCGGTAGCTTAGAGCTGCTAAATCAAAATGGTTCAGTCCTTCTCGTGCTTTCTATCTCAAGCACTGGCTGTGTGTAAGCAAACTAAGGTACTTATTACCAGACCTGGGCTAGCATTTCGGCTGAGGCGGCGGTAATTTTTAAAACGCTGAGGGGTAGCGGCGCCTGATCGGGAAGCCAGAAATTCTAATTTTTAACTAAAGGTTTTTAGGCTTATTTTTTCCTAAGCTATTCTGAGCTCATTTACACAATCTAGGCATACCTTATCATAATTTTCTGTACAAAATTCTTTCTAAACATTCCTGGCGTGGTAGCAGCGGCCTGAGGGTGTAGGTCAGAGCCTCAGGGTCAAACCCCTCATCCGCCCTTTTGCCCATCTCTGCTTACTAGTGATAAGTAAGTAGTAACCGAGTTAACCGAATCTTTTTTTTTAACAAAAGTTTTATTAATTTAAAATTTATAATAAAATTAGTAGAGTGGTTAGTACATAAGAGTTAACCGAATCTTTCTGACAGCCATACATGCACAGTTGTCGGAAAAGAATTTTTTGAAGGCCAAAAATTTTGCTTTAAAAAATTTTTTTAATCGTCTGAAAGAGGTCCAGCGTGCCAGTACAAGGTACTTACAACAAATTTTCACCTTTTGTACCTCAAGTCAGTTAAGGCCATACCACCCCCTCGGCCACCCACCCCCCCTCCCGGAGGGAGGAAATTTTCGCTTATTTAAGGCAAAATAGGCGTTTTTTGGCCTTTTTTCGGGGGGGGGACACCCCCCGAGGTCTCCAACCCCCTCCGGATTTTTCCGGCCCATGTATGATATTGATTTAAAAAAATTTTTTTTATCCTTTAAAAAAAGTTTTTTTAAATAGGTTTTTTAAATTTTTGACCCTAACAACTGTGCATACATGGGCCACGGTGTGTCTGGGGTTTGCCCACCCCCAACGTGGGCTCGATCCGCCATAAAACGACCCCACCCACCAACCTGAAGCCGACTTTTATTCCTGACAACACCCACCAAAATCGCCACACGACCCCCGAACCGGCAGGCCCACCCCCAAATTTTCCGATTTTGACTACTCCAACCCATTTATGCTGAGAACCGTTTAACTGTTTTACATGTCCAAGGAGTGTTTACATACCAAAAACCATACATGTAACAGCTCCGGGCCGACCTGGGGGGAGGGGGGGGTTTTTTCCTCAGGTGGGGGGTCGAGGGGGGGTTTCGCCCAGGTGGGGGGTCCCAAATTTAAGCTCCAAACGCCTAGTAATGCTTTTTTAGCACGTTTTTCAAAAGGACGCTAAAAATCGCTATTTTAAGCTGCCAAATAGCGTTTTAAAGCTAAAAACAAGCAAAAAATGACAAAAAGAGCTTCCAAAAACACCGATTTTTCTTCAATATCAGCAGTGGAAACGCCAAATTCGGTTTCCAAAGGCTTTTCAAGTGAATTTTAGGCTAAAAATTAGTGATTTCTGACCCAGTTTGTTAATACTGGAGCCACTACCACGACTTGTATTTTTTGGTCAGGGGGAGGGGACCCTTAACCTGTCTCGGGGGGGGGGGGGGGTGAGGGGGGGTTTGGCCTTTCAGCGGTGGGGTAACCCCCCAAACCCCCCCTAGTACATGTATGCCAAAAACATTGATTTAGTTTTAGTTCACTGATTTCTCAAAGAATCCTACATTCCCCATACAGCCTTGATGATTTTGCGTTTTTTTTAGATTTTGGGTGCTATCCATACATGTAACAGCTGCGGGCCGACCTGGGGGTACGCGGGGTCGAGGGGGGTTCTCCCAGACGGGGGGTCCCAAATTTCAAAAAGCTCCAAAACGCCCGGAAATGCGTTTTTAGCACGTTTTTTCAGTAAGAACGCTAAAATCGCTATTTTAAGCTGCCAAATAGCGTTTTTGAGCTAAAAACAAGTAAAAAAATGAAAAAATGGCTTCCAAAAACACCGATTTCCCTTAAATATCAGCAGTGGAAACGCCAAATTCGGTTTTCAAAGGCTTTTCAAGCGAATTTTAGGCTAAAAATTAGTCATTTCTGAGCCAGTTTGTTAGTACTGGGAGTAGAGTTGTAAAAAAAAATTTTTTTTTGAAAGCCAAAAAAAAGCTTTTTTTTATGAAAATTTTTCATTTCGAAATTTTTTTTTTCAAAATTTTTTCCTAGCATGAGATATAGCTTGTAGGAGATGCAAGGATGCATCAGAAGCAACTTTAAATACAAAAGCTGATACTTTGGTTCAAACATAGTGTTACAGCCTGAGAGTCGACATTCTACCTGCAGCATTGCTCACAGAGTGGCTGCTTCCCTTCAAAACCTATTTTTAGGCTTAGAATAGGCAAGAAATTGATAGAACTGCACTGCTAATGTATATCTGAGGCTAAATTCAGCGATTTTCCCCCAAAATTTCCATACTGTGAATAAAATAAAAAATTTTCGAAATGGGCCTTCAAAAAAAAGCCTTTTTTTTTTAAAAAAAAAGCCTTTTTTTTAAAAAAAAAAGAGCCTAACAACACTAACTGGGAGCCGCTACTAAAGTCCATGTAAAAATGATTGGCGGTGGCGGAAAAAAGCGATTTTCTCAAAAACTTTCTTCAAGACCCCAAACTTTTTTTATATAAATCGATAGCAAATTACAAGTGCTACAAGATGCGAACGTCAAATCCAAAGTTCCGCGCAGTTTTGTATGTATTTTCGGGAAAAACGAATTTTCGGCAAAATCAAGATTTATTATAGAAGAGTCAAATCGACAAGCGGACTCCAGATTCTTATTCTACGTGCAATTGCGAGTTCGCTGATATATACATATTTGGGGATTTTCAAATTGAGTTTGCGGGAAAAACGTTTTTCGGAAAGGGTGTGCGAGTCAAAAAATTGTCTGCGATCTGTTTTACTATGGACAATTGCTAACATTTTTCAAATTTGACCCCAAACGGTATAAACGGCTGAAAACCGGCTCATATCCACGAGTCAAACTTAATTTTGATCCATAGAATCCATTTTTGCAGTCCGTTTGGCGCTATGGTCGCCGTTTTCCCAGTTACTTTCATTTTAATTGTTTTTGCCAAATTTTTGTCTGACTGGAGCTGCTGCTGTGAGTCTCTTCAGATGTTGCTCAAAAAGCAACTCCTGGGGTAATTTATATGGTGAATTCATTCTGTCACCTAGAACACCGTCAGGTTACTGCAAACCTAACTTTCGAGCACCCTATTTGGCATGATATTTTAGCAATCTGTCTTTGACATCTTTGGCCAAACACTGATGCTTACGCCCATCGAGAATCCAGCCTCATGTCTCCCTAGAGAAGCAAGTTCTTGCCAATATCTGTCAGTGCAATTTCTGGCTCTGAATACTAATTTGCGCAACAGCTAAAATCAGCTTCCCTCATACCGGATGATAAGATAAGCACATAAATCGACTCTAGAGTCTTCAATGACACTAATAATACTTTGGTTACTGTTCTAGCTGAAAAGGTTGCAGTGTTATGACCGATCAAAGTTGACTGAAATTGCCAAAAATGGCCCATTTGACCATCAACTTTGACCGGCCATAACACTGCAACCATTTTAGCTAGAACAGTAACCAAAGTATTATTAGAGTCATTGAAGACTCTAGAGTCGATTTATGTGCTTATCCTATCATCCCAGTTATATGAAGGAAGCTGATTTTAGCTGTTGCGCAAATTAGTATTCAGAGCGAAACTTGCGCAGATTAGGATATACCTTGGGCAAGAACTTGCTTCTCTATAACGTTAGACATGAGGCTGGATTCACTTGATGGCGTAAGCATTAATCAGTGTTCTTTTAACAAGCGAAGATGTCAAAGACAGATTGCTAAAATATCATACCAAATAGGGGATGCTCGAAAGTTAGGTTTGCAGTAACCTGACGGTGTTCTAGGTGACAGAAATGAATTCACCATCTAAAATTACCCCAGGAGTTGCATTTTGAGCAACATCTGAAGAGACTCACAGCAGCAGCTCCAGTCAGACAAAATTTTGCAAAAAACAATTAAAATGAAAATAACTGGAAAACGCGACCACATAGCGCCAAACGGACTGCAAAAATGGATTCTATGGACCAAAATTAAGTTTGACTCGTGAATATGAGCCGGTTTTCAGACCGTTTATACCGTTTGGGTCAAATTTGAAAAATGTTGGGCAATTTTCCATAGTAAAACGGATCGCAGACAATTTTTTGACTCGCACACCCTTCCGAAAAACGCGTTTTTCCCGAAAACTAATTTGAAAATCCCCAAACATGTATATACCAGCGAACTCGCAATTGCACGTAGAATAAGAATCTGGAGTCCGCTTGTTGATTTGACTCTTCTATAAAAACTTGATTTTGCCGAAAATTCGTTTTTCCCGAAAAACACATACAAAACTGCATGGAACAACAGAAATTTTCTATCTGAAACTGCTGTAATTGTCAAGCACCATTTGGGCTGTACTGTCGTAAATTATCGATACTTTTGTGTGCACTTCTGAGAAAAAGGTAGTGATAGTAATCGCTATTTTGTTGCCTAAAAGAAAGTTTTTAGGTGATTATCAATAGTGTTTAGCGTTGTTGCTTGGAATTTAGCAGATTTGCTTTCAAATAGAGCGAAAGTCAAAAAGTTCCGGTTCCGGCAGGCAGCCTTCAGCACCGGAACCAGACCGGGATCGGAACTGCCAGTTCCGGGCAGAACCGGAACCGGAATTCCGGTCGATCGCTACCAGAATGTAGTACTTGTTGGAATAAGCCGACATAAAAGGCAACTGAGGCTTGCTTTTAGCAACTTGAATGTATGCGATTAAACAAAAATGGTAGAAATGCCAATAGCAGGCTGAGTGAGTCGGCCAAACCGATCGATTATGCAATTACCTGCAACTGCCGTAATTTAGCTGCCGGCCGATCTGATTGTCTTATTGACTTTGGCCGGCTCCCAAGTGTCAAGTCTCTTCTTTTCAGCAAATCCGCGCTGAGCTGGACAGCGTCAACGCAGAGATAGAAGCCCTGGACGTTATAGACGATGAGTGAGTTTGTTTGTTTGTTTGTTTGTTGAGTCACGCACCCAATCACGCCCTATCAATTTTCTCAATCCAACAGCTAACTCCCTATGGTACTACATTGTACCACAGGCCCCCGAATGTGGGGTACCATTATATGATGCCACTAGCCTAGTTACCGGTACCATACGGCGCCAATACCATAAACGGCGTTAACTGCCAGACTGTATTACATGTAAGCACTGAAAGAATGTGATTCAGTACCCGACCATAAACTCTATCAGCACTTAACGCCGTTTATGGTACAGGTACTTAGGGTACTGGCACCATATAAGGATACCCCACGTTCGGGGCCTGTGGTGGTACCATATATGGTACCGGTAACCAAAATTTCCACCGGAACCGCACCGAAACTGCCCAAATCCAAATGCGAAAAATCGGAGAGTGGGGTCGCAAAAGTAGTCTCGGGGTCTGGTCGAAGTCAGGTGGGGGCACACCCCGTGTTACGTGTTTACGTTTAACTGCCAAAAGCTTCGATTGGTGCGGTTTAATGATTTCTCAGAGAACAGGAACCCCACACATCCTTAACACTCTAAACAAAAAATAGTTTAAAAAAACACCTATTTTGCCTTAAATAAGCGAAAATCTTTTCCCTCCGGAAGGAAGCGGAGGGGTATGGCCGGCCGAGGGGGAGGGATAAACCCCTTGCCCTTGCGGCCCATGTATGGTTACCGGTACCATATGGTGCCACCAGACATGGGCTAGCATTTCGGCTGAGGGGGGGGGTAGAATATTCAATTCCTGAGGGGGGGCCTGAGGGGGGGGGCTGAGGGGTGGTAAGCCAAAAAGTCCGATTTTTGGCTAAAATCAAGGTTTTTTGGCTTATTTTTCATCAAAATACGTTAAAATAAGCTATTCTGAGCTCATTTACACCTAATCCAGGCATATATTTATCATAATTTTCTATACAAAAATCTTCCAAAAAATTCCTGAGGGGGGTAGCGGCCGGCTGAGGGGGGGGGGTAGGTCAGAGCCTGAGGGGGGGTCAACCCCCTCAGCTCCCCCCCTTTGCCCATGTCTGGGTGCCACCACAGGCTTCAAACGTGGGGGTACCGTATGGTGCCACGCCACTAACCTAGGTGCCGGTACCATCAGTGGCGTATCCAGGATTTCGGAAGGGGGGTCTAAAATGCCTGGTTGGGCCGCTGCCCAACCAGGGTAAGAATATTTAGCAAAATTTGCCTTCAGAAACGTGTTTAAAAGATATTCTGAGCACAAAATAGACAGTTCTGGTACATAATTCATTCGTTTCGCTTATTTTTGACAGACTTTTTCTTCCTACCTCCACCGCAAAAGGGGTGCACCCATCCTACACACCCTCATACATGTAACAGGTCATCTGCCGATGGGGGAGGGGGGTTGGGGGGGGGGGGTCTGGCGGCGGCCGGGGAGGGGTCTGAGCCAAAATTTTGGGAGGGGGGTAGGGCACTAAAAAACGCTCAAAAATCGAAAAAATCGCAAATTTTGGGCCAAAAATCGCTAATTTGGGCTGAAATACAGCTAAAAAATGCGGTTTTGCAGGCGATTTTGGCAATTTTTGTGTCTGAAATTGTAAAAATTTGCTAAAAAATTTACTTGCCAGAAAAATCGGATGGGGGGTCGGCGAAATCGTCTCGTGGGGGGTCCCCCAATCCGGGGGGTCTGGCCTAAGTCGGGTGGGGGGCAGACCCCCTGTTACATGTATGCACACCCTGGATACGGCACTGGGTACCATACGATAAACGTCGTAAGTGCGAGACTGTAAAAGAATGAGAGAGTATACATATAGAAAGTCGGGCAGTTCAAACCAGTCGAAGGCGTTGTCGATCGGTCGTAAGAAGTTCAACATGGACTCTAAGAAGGGGATCGAGTATCTGGTGGAGCACGGTCTTCTCTCGCACACGCCGGAGGTGGTGGCTGAGTTTCTTCACAAAGGCGAAGGCCTCAGCAAGTCGGCGATCGGGGAGTATCTGGGCGAGAAGATAGAGTTCAACATTCAAGTGCTCAACAAATACGTCGACTGCCACGACTTCCAGGATCTGATTTTGGTGCAGGCTCTCAGGTACGTACGTCCTCCTCTCTTCTCACCAGCTACTTATATTTTGAAGCTGCAATATGCTTCTAACAGCTTCCTACAAACATTTCACCAACATTATGCAGGCTTTTCTGCCGGCACTTGCTAAATCCAGCACCGCCGTTTACAAGACTGGCAAAGTGCCACCGGGGTGGCAGTTTGCCAGTCCGACAAACTGGTTGTTGTAGCGTTCTGAAAATGGCTGAAAACGGTGGTCTCCGACTAAAAGTCGCTGTTTGACTGCAACTTTTACCCATACATGTAACAGGTCATCCGCCGATGGGGGGAGGGGGGGGGTTGGGGGGGGGGTCTGGCGCCGGCCGGGGGGGTCTGAGCCAAAATTTTGGGGGAGGGGGGTGGGCACTAAAAAACGCTCAAAAATCGAGAAAAATCGCAATTTTTGGCCTAAAAATCGCCAAAAATCGCTAATTTGGGCTGAAATACAGCTAAAAAGTGCTGTTTTGCAGGCGATTTTGGCAATTTTTGTGTGTGAAAGTGTAAAAAATTGCAAAAACTTGCTCGAAAATTTACTTGCCAGAAAAATCGGAGGGGGGGGGTCGGTGAAATCGTCTCGGGGGGGGGGGGGGTTTTCATCCGGGGGGGGGGGGCTGGCCTATTTCGGGGGGGGGGCGCGCCCCCCCAGACCCCCCCTGTTACATGTATGCTTTTACCAGTTTTCGTGTATGAAATTTTAAAAATTGATTGGCACATGAGAGTTGTAGTCCGGGCCTCTCTTAGTCATAGACCTTTTGAGGTCTATACCATTCCCTGTTGCCATCATACATGTAACAGGTCATCCGCCGAAGGGGGAGGGTCTGGCGCCATCACATCACAGTTGTTGAAAAAAATTTTTTGAAGGCCAAAAATTGTTGCTTTTATAAAATTTTTTTTGAAAATCCTCTTAAATGCGTCCAGCATGCTAGTACAGGTACTTTACTTACAACAAATTTTCCACTTTTGCACCAAGTCAGTTAAGAAACCCGTTCGAAAACGACAATACAGGTTTAAACACCGCCTGTAACTGAATAATTTCACCGAAAATTGTCTTTAGAGGCACTTGTAGGTGAATCCTAACCTAAGGAAGGATTTCTTAAGCAGTCGCTGTTTGGCTCAATGCAAAAGAAGTATTATGCAGGTAGCTCGATAAAATGTTGGCTGCTTCCAAACAATTTACTAAAAATTGCATGTACATGTATGTACGTGAATTTTCCCACTTTTTCCCTTAATTTGCATGTTGATTTTAAAAAAATTTTTTTTGAGCCTTCCAACAAATGCTTTTTTTTAAAGTCTTATTTTAATTTTTGGTCGTAACAACTGTGGGCCGCATCCTGGGTGTCTATGCCCAAATTCTATCTAGAGGTTTGGCGCCAACAAACGCTCGAAAATCGCAATTTTTTGGCTAAAAACCGCCGAAAATCGCTAATTTTGACTCAAATACAGCTAAAAAGAGCTGTTTTACAGCCGATTTTGGCAATTTTTGTGTCTGAAATTGTAAAAAAATCGCAAAACTTTGAGGGGTCGGAAAAATCGTCTCGGGAGGGGGTCTGGTCTAAATGGAGTGGGGCAGACCTAGATATTACATGTATGACTGTAATATTGAATGAGCTTTCACGTCTATGTGAACCCAGTTGCATGGGGTGTGTGATGGGTGTGCTTTAGACAGTTTCTCTGGAGTTTTCGATTACCAGGAGAGGCGCAGAAGATAGATCGGATGATGGAGTGCTTCGCTCAACGCTACTGCAGTCAGAACCCTGGCGTCTTCACTTCTCTCGGTCGGTAACAGTTTCTTCCAAAATACAGTCCTGTCTGTCTCGTTAATCCGGACAAGTTGGCACCGGTCGGTCGGTCAGTTTCGTCCGCATTAGCGAATCAAAGCCGAAACACTGTTTTTTTCGGCTCAAGGAAAATTCATTTCTCAATTGAAAAATTGCGCATGGATTTTGTTCTAATTAATGAAATCCGGATTAACCAATCGCCACTTTAGCATGCAAAGTTCGAAGTTGGCATGACACCGCAAATCTTTTGTCAGTCATATAAGAGTCAGTCTCTGAACCGATCGAGTCTCATTCTTCAGACCCAAAATTGAAACTTTGGCGCAGGAAGTTGAAAGTTGGTGCACTGATACCCCTTGATGAGTTGTTAAACCACTGCAAAGGAATACCGAATTCGACGCTCCACGCTCGAGATATAACCCCGCGAAAATCGGCTCTCTTAACTATGGGACCAAAATTTCAAACTCGCATTTCTAACTTACCAGTTGGAGTTTGAAGTTGAAAATTGTGGATTTTACATAACTTTTTGAGTACTTTAAGATTACATAGTCCAATTTCGCTTTTGAGTAAAAAAATTTTTTTCGACCTCCTTTGGCGCCCCATAGCTCGTCTGCAACCCCCCCTAGTCATATCTTTTTATTTCAGATTATTGTAGCGCTATCAATTAGCTACCTTTTGGTATAAAATACGCCGAGCCAGCTGCCCGCGTTTTTGAGAAATATGGCTTCAAAGTTGAAAAACCCCAGACCTTTGCATTATTTTTTGTGCATAAAATTTCCAACTATGATTTCTAACCTACCAGTTGGAGTTTGAAGTTGAAAATTGTGGATTTTGCACAACTTTTTGAGTACTTTAAGATTACGCAGCCCAATTTCGCTTTTGAGTAAAAAAATTTTTTTCAACCTCATTGGCGCCCCATAGCTCGTCTGCAACCCCCTAGTCATATCTTTTTATTTCAAATTATTGTAGCGCTATCAATTAGCTACGTTTTGGTGTAAAACACGTGGAGCCAGCTGCCCGCGTTTTTGAGAAATATGGCTTCAAAGTTCAAAAACCCCGAATTTTTGCATTATTTTTGTGCGTAAAATAATGCAAAAGTCTGGGGTTTTTCAACTTTGAAGCCATATTTCTCAAAAACGCGGGCAGCTGACTCAATGTACTTTATACCAAAAGGTAGGTAATTGATAGCGCTACAATAATCTGAAATAAAAAGATATGACTAGGCCGGGTTGCAGACGAGCTATGGGGCGCCAAAGGAGGTTGAAAAAAAATTTTTTACTCAAAAGCGAACTTGGACTGCGTAATCTTAAAGTACTCAAAAAGTTGTGCAAAATCCACAATTTTTAACTTCAAACTCCAACTGGTAGGTTCGAAATCATAGTTGGAAATTTTATGCACAAAAAAATAATGCAAAAGTCTGGGGTTCTTCAACTTTGAAGCCATATTTCTCAAAAACGCGGGCAGCTGGCTCGGCGTATTTTATACCAAAAGGTAGCTAATTGATAGCGCTACAATAATCTGAAACAAAAAGATATGACTAGGGGGGGTTGCAGACGAGCTATGGGGCGCCAAAGGAGGTCGAAAAAAATTTTTTTACTCAAAAGCGAAATTGGACTATGTAATCTTAAAGTACTCAAAAAGTTATGTAAAATCCACAATTTTCAACTTCAAACTCCAACTGGTAAGTTAGAAATGTGAGTTTGAAATTTTGGTCCCATAGTTAAGAGAGCCGATTTTCGCGGGCTTATATCTCGAGCGTGGAGCGTCGAATTCGGTAATCCTTTGCAGTGGTTTAACAACTCATCAAGGGGTATCAGTGCATCAACTTTCAACTTCCTGCGCCAAAGTTTCAATTTTGGGTCTGAATAGAGCAAAGGGGCAAAACTCGATCAGTTCAGAGACTGACTCATAATATGGGGGCAAATTGGGACCTGGCCTAATCTTGTCCTGAAAGCGAATATCCGGATTAACGAGATATGAGTGTACCAGGATATCTGTTACTACTATGTACCGGCTGTACAGGCTAAGCCAGGTTTCGCTGCTAAATTGCGAGGGAAGCGGCGTGCATTTCACTTATGCATGACGCGCTGATTATCCGATTTAGTTACAGTGACACTACCCCTCACTTATTTAGAACCAACGGCTTCTACGTAGGTCCGGGATGAGTGAACCTTAGGATGAAGTTAGACTTACTTTTAGATTTAATCTTGGTCTTAAGTTAATATGGTAGGTTTCGGCTAATGTAGTACAGTCAGGCACTTAACGCCGTTTATGGTACCGACACCATATAAGGTGCCGGTACCATATATGGTACCCCCACCTTCGGGACCTGTGGTGGTACCATATAAATGGTACCGCACCATATATGGTACCCCCACGTTCGAGGTCTGTGGTGGTACCATATAAATGGTACCGCACCATATATGGTACCCCCACGTTCGAGGTCTGTGGTGGTACCATATATGGTGCCGGTACCATATAAGGTGCCGGTACCATATATGGTATACCGGCGTTCAGATTTCGTACCATATATGGTACCGGCACGCATGGCCATGGGTAGGGGTACCATATATGGTGTCGGTGCCATAAACGGCGTTAAGTGCCTGACTGTAGTATCCTACAATTTCCGAATGTTTTCTCAGAAAATCTGCCAACTCCTCCTACTGTAGTACATGTTTTCGTGTTGTAAAACCCCAAGACTATGTCAAGTGCAATAGCTAGAAAGAAACGGATCTAAGAAAATCAAAAAACTTTGCACAAAACAGAAATCGAGTGCATTCTGAATCATACATGTGCATGGTCGGCGGCTCAGGGGGTGACGGCCAGGTCTCCATGCGTAGTTGCCTAGGTATAGGTGCAAATTTTCGGCGGGAAATTCAAATTTTGGCGGGAAATTCAAAATTTTCCCCAAAATTTTGGCTAAAAATACGAAATTTTCGGTTAAAATTTAAAATTTTGCGGTAAAAAATCAAATTTTCGACAAAAATTTGCCAAAAAACCACTTTTCTGCCAGAAACGTTGCCAAAAAGTCGGAATTTTTCAGGAAAATTTGAAAAAATTTCGGGTTTCGTGCGTAGTTGCCTGGAGGAAGGGTGCGTAGTTGCGTAGTTGCCAAAATTGATTTCTGTGGCTTAAAAACGCATCTGGAGGCTTTCTAGCAGCCTCTAGCAGCGTTTGGAAGATTTTTATTTTCGTCCCCCCCTGTCCCCCCCCTGGGCACCCCCCATGCACATGTATGTTCTGAATGGCCTTTTTAGAGTCTGGCATTTCAGCGATTCAACTTGGCTGAGTGACGTGTTGTTAATTTAGACACTTGTTACGTGCTCAGCTTCGCAGTGATAATGCTGAACACTTCACTGCACAATCCCAGTGTCAAGGACAAGCCGTCAGTGGAGCAGTTCATCAACATGAACAGAGGGATCAACGAGGGAGAGGACCTGCCCAGAGAACTTCTCGAGGTAGACAGACCCCTCTCCTCTACCTTGTTAGTTCTTTGTCGCAACGACAACATTCTCTTGCCGTTCAAAATCCGGCCGAACCATACATGAGTCGTCTCGCGGTTTGGGTCCCTAAAAAGCGGCTATTTTGACTTAAAAGCGAAAAACCTTTCCCTCTGAGACGGGGTGGGTGGGGCTATATCGCCGACCAGGCCCCTGACCCATGTATGTGCCGCACTTAAGTAAAGCAATAAGCGGAGTAGTGGAGTGCGTTAATTTAATTTGTAGTGCATTTTCCATTAAGGTCACTTCCTATCAGTGGCGTATCCAGGATTTTGGAAAGGGGGGTGTAAAAAAATTGAAAGTGCCTGGTTGGGCCGCTGCCCAACCAGGGTAAGAAAATTTAGCAAAATTAGCCTTAAAAACGCGTTTAAAACGCATTCGGAGCTTAAAATTAACAGAAATTACAAGTTTTAGCAGTTTATAATGGCCTGGTTGGGCTTCTGCCCGACCAGGGCGAGAAAATTTTGAAAATTTGGCCTTCAAAAACGCATTTAGAAGGCATTCTGAGCACAAAATAGACAGTTTTAGTACATAATTCATTAGTTTCTTATATTTTTGACAGACTTTTTCTTCCTACCTCCACCGCAAAGGGGGGGTGTACACACCACAGTTGTTAGGGTCAAAAATTTAAAAAAAAAAGACTTTATTTTTTAAAAAAAAAGCTTTTTTTTTGAAGGCTCAAAAAAAATTTTTTTTTTGAAAAATCAATATGCAAATTAAGGAAAAAAGTGGGGAAATTCACGTACATACATCCAATTTTTTGTAAATTCTTTGGAAGCAGCCAACATTTTGTCCAGCAACCTGCGTAATACTTCTTTTGCATTGAGCCTAACAGCGACTGCGTAAGAAATCCTTCCTTAGGATTCACCTAGAAGTGCCTCTAAAGACAATTTTCGGTGAAATTATGCAGTTACAGGCAGTGTTTAGAGCTGTATTGTCGTTTTCGTACAGGTTTCTCAACTGACTTAAGGTGCAAAAGTGGAAAATTTGTTGTAAGTATCTGTACTAGCATGCTGGACCCATTTAAGACGATTTTCAAAAAAAAAATTTTTTTTTAAAAATTTTTAAAAAAAAAAGCAAAAATTTTTGGCCTTCAAAAAAAAAATTTTTTTTAACAACTGTGGTACACACCCTACACCCCCCTGGATACGCCACTGCTTCCTATGCTAATCTGTGTTAATGCAGCAGGTTTTCGCTAACTAACGGAAAACGGTTTTTTTTCACCAGACTTGTCATCGGCAAGGGGTTGATTATGGTATTAACTAGAGTGCGAACAATACCTGAAAAACCCAATACCAATACCTGAGACCCCCAATACCCAATACTTGCATAGCTGGGCCAAAATTGCATTTCAGTAAACAGGTACATTCCAATGTTGCAGGCAGGATTTTTTGCACTGGAATTAAGATTTTTGAAAAGGTCTGGTTAGGCCACTGCACAACCAGGGCGCGAAAACTTTGAAAAATACAGCCTTTAATTAAACATTTAAAAGCTACTCTGAGCAGCCGCGTCAGTGGCTCAGTGGGTAGCTCGCTGCCTCTGAGTCACGGCGGCCGCTGCATCCCTAGTGGTTGTAGTGGTTCATCCTCTCGGCGTGGCAAGTTTCTTGCTGCAAAGAGTTGGTCGTCGGCACAACGCTCCACCCAGGCCACCGAAAACTGGTTACAGTGAGTAGGTAAAATGGGAACCAACTGGATCTGCCGTTGCACCGAAAGCCGCTCCTAAAAGCATGCCGCGTTGGAGGGAAGATCAACGACGTCAGGAGCCGTCTGAGAAACCAGCATTACGGCCTATACCGGTTTACTCCTCCTCGGCCGGGCGGCCGCTGGGAGCTGTCAGCACCATGACGTCACCACGCCAGGCGCTCTCTTAGTACCTGGCGCCCAACAGCATGGCTTGAGTGGCTTGGCAGTGAAAGAAGGGCAAACGTCCGAGATGACGATATAAGGGGTAACGAAATGGACCGTGCAGGTCTGATCGTAGGGCCGTACATTGTACGACCCCCCCGCCAGATCGGATCGGATCGGATCGGAGCTACTCTGAGCGCAAAAAAATAGTTTTAGTGCTCGATAATTCGTAATTGGTGTTTTTTATTTTCGATTTTAATGTCCTAACTCGGCCGTAACGTAATGTGAATGTACCACACCACCCCCACAAGCCTGGGTACGTATTTGGACTGTACGGTACTGGTAGATTCTGTACCGTTAAAAATGGAACAGTTTATTTTAGATAAGAACACGGAAATTTATTACTGGTGTACTACTTAGAAAAGGGAACACTATAATAAGTAAGTTCTACTAACTTTTAGTTGATTACCGCAAAAACAGCTTCCTAAACCTAATCGTCGATCAACCTTTTCGATTTTGCTAGGTCAATTTTTCAGGTCAACATGGATTTTTTTTCCATTTTCATAGGTCCCAATTAGTATTGGGGACAAAAATCCCAATACCTGGAAAACACGTCAACACACCCAAACCAAATTTAACCAGTTCGCACTCTAGTATTAACGAGAAAGGATGAGCCCGATGATTCTAACTCGCGGTCTGTTCTGATCGTACATCTCATATATGTGATGCACTAACTGCGTTATGAGGGCTAAGACCAGCATGCATGTACCCACAGTTGTTAGGGTCAAAAATTTAAAAAAAAGACTTTATTTTTTTTAAAAAAAGCTTTTTTTGAAGGCTCTAAAAATTTTTTTTGAAGGCTCAAAAAAAAATTTTTTTTTTTGAAAAATCAATATGCAAATTAAGGGAAAAAGTGGGAAAATTCACGTACATACATGCAATTTTTTGTAAATTCTTTGGAAGCAGCCAACATTTTATCCAGCAACATGCGTAATACTTCTTTTGAATTGAGCCTAGCAGTGACTGCGTAAGAAATCCATCCTTAGGATTCACCTAGAAGTGCCTCTAAAGACAATTTTCGGTGAAATTATGCAGTTACAGGCAGTGTTTACAGCTGTATTGTCGTTTTCGAACAGGTTTCTCAACTGACTTAAGGTGCAAAAGTGGAAAATTTGTTGTAAGTATCTGTACTAGCATGCTGGACCCATTTAAGACGATTTTCAAAAAAAATTTTTTTTTTAATTTAAAAAAAAGCAAAAATTTTTGGCCTTCAAAAAAAATTTTTTTTAACAACTGTGCATGTACCAGCCGCTCTGCCGACAGACGCATGTCTGATGGGAGGCACTGTGGAGTAGTAAAAATCGAAGAATAAAACGTAGCTTCGGACAAACAGAGCTTATACAGTCACTCACTTAACGCCGTTTATGGTACCGGTACCTAGGCTAGTGGCACCATATGGTACCACCATACATGTACTAGGGGGTTTGGGGGTTTACCCCCCCTGCTGGAAATGCCAACCCCCCCCGAGACAGGTTAAGGGACCCCTCCCCCGACCAAAAAATACAAGTGGTGGTAGTGGCTCCAGTATTAACAAACTGGGTCAGAAATCACTAATTTTTAGCCTAAAATTCACTTGAAAAGCCTTTGGAAACCGAATTTGGCGTTTCCACTGCTGATATTTTAGAAAAATCGGTGTTTTTGGAAGCTCTTTTTGTCATTTTTTGCTTGTTTTTAGCTTTAAAACGCTATTTGGCAGCTTAAAATAGCGATTTTTTAGCGTCCTTACTGAAAAAAACGTGCTAAAAACGCATTTCTAGGCGTTTTGGAGCTTTTTGAAATTTGGGACCCCCACCTGGGCGAAACCCCCTCGACCCCCCACCTGAGGAAACCCCCCTACCCCCTCCCCCCAGGTCGGCCCGGAGCTGTTACATGTATGGGTACCACCACGTTCAGGGTTTGTGGTGGTACCGTAAGGAACCGGTACCATATGGTGCCACAAGCCTAGCTACCGGTAGCATATATGGTGTCGCTACCATAAACGGCGTTAAGTGCTGTACTGTATTAACCATACATGTAACAGCTCCGGGTCGACCTGGGGGGGGGTTTCCCTCACATGGGGGTCGAGGGGGGTTTCGCCCAGAGGGGGTTCCAAAATTTCAAAAAGATCCAAAACGCCAAGAAATGCGTTTTCAGCACGTTTTTCAGTAAGGACGCTAAAATTCGCTTTTTTTAAGCTGCCAAATAGCGTTTTAGAGCAAAAAATGACAAAATAGAGCTTCCAAAAACCCCGATTTCTCTTAAATATCAGCGGTGGAAACGCCAAATTCGGTTTCCAAAGGCTTCTCAAGCGAATTTTAGGCTAAAAATTAGTAATTTCTGCACCAGTTTGTTGGTACTGGAGCCACTACTAGTACTTGTATTTTTGTTCGGTGGTTCCTTAACCTGTCGGGGGTGGGGTGTCGGGGGTAACCCCTAGTAGATGTATGGTATTAAGGCTGAGTGTGCGTGTGTTGCAGAGTCTGTACGAGAGCATTCGAACGGAGCCGTTCAAGATTCCGGAGGACGACGGCAACGATCTGATGCACACTTTTTTTAATCCCGACAGGGAAGGCTGGCTCTGGAAGCAGGGTAGGTGGCTGATTTTCTTGGCTTATCCTTTCCTAATCACCACACCATTCTCTTTTTCTTCTACGTCCGAATGGTCTGAAATTTCTAGAGAGCCGAATGGAATGGGGTGGGTTTGTGTACTGATCATACATGTAACAGGTCATCCGCCGAAGGGGAGGGGGGTCTGGCGCCGGCCGGGGGGGGGGGGGTTCGAGCCCAACTTTGGGGTGGGGTCGGGCTAGTGTTGTTAGGTTTTTTTAAAAAAGGCTTTTTTTTAAAAAAAGCTTTTTTTGAAGGCCCATTTCGAAAATTTTTTATTTTATTCACAGTATGGAAATTTTGGGGGAAAATCGCTGAATTTAGCCTCAAATATTCATTAGGAGTGCAGTTCTATCAATTTCTTGCCTATTCTAAGCCTAAAAATAGGTTTTGAAGGGCAGCAGCCACTCTGTGAGCAATGCTGCAGGTAGAATGTCGACTTCAGGTTGCAACACTATGTTTGAACCAAAGTATCAGCTTTTGTATTTAAAGTTGCTTCTGATGCATCCTTGCATCTCCTACAAGCCATATTTGAGGTTAGGAAAATTTGAAAAAAAAAATTTCTGGTAAATGAAAAATTTTCATAAAAAAAGCTTTTTTTTGGCTTTCAAAAAAAATTTTTTTACAACTCTAGGTCGGGCACTAAAAAACGCTCAAAAATCGAAAAAAAACCGCAATTTTTTGGCTAAAAATCGTCAAAAATCGCTAATTTCGGCTGAAATACAGCTAAAAAGTGCTGTTTCACAGGCGATTTTGGAACTTTTGTGTCTGACAGACAGTAAAAAATCGCAAAAATTTCCTCAAAAATTACTTGCCAGAAAAATCGGAGGGGGGGTCGGGAAAATCACCCCCTGTTACATGTATGGTACTGATTAATCGCTGAAATGAAAATCTTTAAACACTTCGATCCATAATTACAGTCAGGTACTTAACGCCGTTTATGGTACCGGTACACATACATGGGTTGCAGGTATACCCCTCCCCTCGGTCGGCTATACCCCCGGCCGGCCATACTCCCCCTCCCCCACCCACTCCACCCCCCCTCCCGGAGGGAGGAAATTTTCGCTTATTTAAGGCAAAATAGGCGGTTTTTGTCTTTCTCCGGGGGGAACCCCCCCCCCCCCCGAGGTCTCAACCCCCCTCTACCCCCTACGATTTTCCGGCCCATGTATGCCGGTACATGGTACAACCACAGTCCGCGAACGTGGGGTACCATATATGGTGTCAGTAGCCTGGGTACCGGTACCTTATATGGTGTCGCTGCATAAACAGCGTTAAGTGCCACTCTACTGAATGTTAGTCGAATTTAGCTTTTAATTTTTTTGTATGATGGCTCTAAGCATAGCACACCGTTGATTAGTTTTCTTTCTTATCTAAAATAGAAAAGTCGATGATTTTTTGCCATTTGTTTTCTTCCGATACAGAAGGTAATGTCTGTTGACTGGAATTCGATTTTCGGCCTAGCTAACCAACTATTGTGTGGGTGACTGTCGGGTATTGGGATCGGTACTGGCTTTTTCGTTTCTTGTTTGCACTCTAATAATTTGTCTACACTACACGAACAGATTTTTTGCGCTGACAATTGCTCAGTGTTGGTAGTTTGTTGTGAGTGTGTGGTGATTTGGAATTGGTGATCTAATCAGTTAATTCTACCTATTGCTCATTTCTCTGTCTGCCAGTTAGTAACGGTACAACTGCTTTAGGAGCTACAACGTTCAGTAAGTTTTTACCTCTTAGCACAATACAGCCTTCGCTTGCTATTTTTTACTGTAGATACACAGAGCATGGCAGCTATGATTATTGTGCATGTTTGGCAGCCTCTTATAATTATTCATTCCTCTCCTTTGTTTTGCAGTCTGATTTATTATTTATTTCTCGCCATAAATCGTACCACCAAACCAAGCATCCACCCACCCGTACGTGGCCAAACTGCTGCTCGCATACATGTACTAGGGGGTTGAGGTTACCCCTAGCTAGAGAGGCGAAACCCTTGACCCCGAGACAGTTTAGGGAACCCGAACCCAAAAATACTACAGGGTGTCTCAAAGAAAATGATCACATTTCTTTTTACTGCCATTTCCGCAAATTTTGACCAAATAGGCTGAAATTTGGACCATAGGTGCCAAAATTCGGGGAATTTTATGTGTTAAAGTTTGGCGCACTAGACTTGACTCATTCCCGAGAAATTTCGAAAAAAGTGAAATTTGGTAATTTCAACAGAAGTTCAGGGTAATTCGTGTGTAAAAAGTTGACGCATGAACTCCAACGCTATCGTTAGAGTTTGGGCGATAATGTAATGTAACGTTTTTCGGTGACCTGCTTTCACTATTGAAATTACCAAATTTCACTTTTTTTAAATTTCTCGGGAATGAGTCAAGCCTAGTGCACCAAACTTTAACACATAAAATTCCCCGAATTTTGGCACCTATAGTCCAAATTTCAGCCTATTTGGTCAACATTTGCGGAAATGGCAGTAAAAAGAAATGTGATCATTTTTTAGACACCCTGTAGTACTGGCAGTATACCTGTTACATGGTGGCTCTGCCCCCACCCGATTTAGGCCAGCAGACCCGACCCCCACTTCCAGAGACGATTTTTCCAACCCTTCCGATTTTCTGGCAACTAATTTTTTGCGATTTTTTTACAATTGTAGACGCATATTTCCAAAATCGCCTTTAAAACAGCACTTTTTTGCCCCAATTAGCGATTTTTGAGCGTTTTTAGTGCTCAACCCCTCGCCTTAGAATTTGGACTCAGACCCCCGGCTGGCCACTGATATTATTTTCCTTTCTAACACTACATTTAGTTAGTTAGTTGTCCATTTGCCTACGTAGTTCTTTTGTTGCATGTCTTTGCCCTGGCTTGATACATTTCCAATTTGCTAAAAAAAAAGTGCTGCGCCTTTCGGAAAGCACCTGGCTGATGAAAAAAAGTTAATATTTATTGTTGTTCTTTTATCGGCGAACTGCGGCAAATCTTGAGGGCTTAGGAGTTGGCGGCGGGCCAAAAAAGTAATAATGTCAGCCTTGCCTTCCTGAAACGGTGGAGTGCTTTTTGGAACCTGAAGGAAATGGTGAAAGAGAGAAGCAAGTTAAAATGACGTCTGTTTAGGCGGTCGTTACAAGTCGTGGAAAAGACGGTGGTTCATTCTAAACGACAACTGCCTCTACTACTTCGAGTACACCACGGTAAACTCTTCCTTCTAGCTCCTAATAGATATGTTACATCCAATTTTCCAAGGGGTCGGAAAAAATGGAGAAAAAAGGAAAATATTCAACCGAAAGTATTGGAATTTTCGAAATTACTGAAAAGTTTTGTGTAAGTGGCATAATATTTAGTGTAAAATGAGTTCTAACTGGGAGATCTCTACTGATTAAACGCTCTAACTGACCAGAAAACATGCATTTCATTAAGTTTGGCGACTGAAGTCACAGCAACTGAGTTCTTCCCAACTGTGATGTTCAGATTTTGTAAGGAATACCGATGAACTCCAGATAAAATAGTCCAATTAGGGTTGTAGAGGAAAATCTGATTTTAAGAAAGTCAAGAAAAAGCGTGATTTGGTATTTCTGACATTTTTAAGACTGGGAAAATGTATGGCAATTTTCCGGAAACTTTCCAGCGGACATAGAAAATAAATTTTTATTTTTTGCTAATTTTTTGGACCGTCCGGTAAAAAATATGAAACGACCGCATTTTTGGTTCGCTGAAACTGTTCCAAGTGTGGATCAGTCGCTTGCCGTCACCTGATATACGCTAGAAATCCTCCAAGTAGACGGTCAAACGGCCCAGCTGTCCTCTTCATCTGCCTGATTTGTTTTCTGCACAGGGAAAACGTCTTTTGAGATACGGTTACTGCGATCTGCTAATGTGCAGTTAGAGATCGCATTAACCGTGCCTTGTAATCGCATTAACCGTAGCTTGTCATCGCATTAACCGTGCCTTGTAACCGCATTAACCGTAGCTTGTCATCGTATTTAACTATCGTAAGACGGTCTGTCTACAAAGATCTCATTAGCACATCGTTAATACGTTAAATACGAATCAACCAAAGCCATTCCAGAACGCAGTGCTGACTGTTGCAGCACGGTTAACGTGATCTGCTAATGCGATTGTTGCAGTTGATCTGTAAATGTATGTACATTAGCAGATCTCATTTAATGCATCATCAGTCAGAGGCGCCGCGCCGCATTATCACATCGTTACTACGCTAAATGCGATCCTGTTATGCGATCTGTAACTGTACGTTAACAGATCGCAGTAACCGTATCTCAAAAGACGTTTTCCCTGTGCTGTTCGCACATGCCTAATAAACTTAATCTTAACGCGGGACACCCTGCAATGTTTCTAGTTTAGGACAAAGAGCCGCGGGGCATAATTCCACTGGAGAACGTGCAGGTGCGCTCAGTGATAGACAAAACGCGACCGCACGCGTTCGAGATTTACTCTACCAACGCAGAAATCATCAAGGCCTGCAAGACAGACTCCGAAGGAAAAGTTGTCGAAGGTGGTCGCTTCCATTCATTCAGCTTGTTTTCTTAGTTTTCGGATCATAAAATCAGAGCGACTTGGAATTTTCGTAGCAAAATATAGCTAGTTGCCCTGTTATTTATTCATGAAATTTTGAGACAAATCGATCAAGAACCGACGGAGAAAGAATGGTTTGAGTAAAGTTTGAAAAAGGGGTGGACATGTTTGGCTCATACCGTATGTACTGTATATGCAACGAATACTGAAAATAGCTAAAATTCGGTGTTCTGCGCTAAAAGCGCTAATTTGGCTGAGTTATGAGTGTGTATCCGAGAGAATGTAGCCCGATGATTCTAACTCGCGGTCTGTTCTGAGCGTACGACTTGCTTCTGATGCACAAACTGCGTTATGAGGGCTGCTGCATGCAATCGACCTTTGTTTAGTATGAATTATGTTAGAAACGCGTTGCTGCTAGTGAAGTTATTAAACGGCCTCAGTCAGAATTAATTATAATGACGACGCTGAAATGTTGTTGCAGGCAAACACACAGTCTATCGCATGTCGGCAGCAACTAAGGAAGAGAAAGACGATTGGGTGAAGTCAATCACGTGAGTAATTCACAACTATACTTTTGGCCAAAGAAACGCCGCCGGCCCGGCCTTTTTCCTAGTTTTCCGAGTAACTTCAAGTGGCCGCCATTCGGTCAATTTTCAGCCGAACCAAAAGTTTGGCACGATTAGATTATTCTTATTATTATTGTTTACCGTTTGTTTGGCCGAATCCTAGTGCGCCAGTCTTGTGTAGCTCTGAGGTTTGCCCTTCTGAAGTGAACGCAACTTTAAACATATTGTTCGTATTTGGAGAACCCTTCATCCTATCTTTTCGTAATGTTGCGTCTTAACCAATCATGGTCTTTAATCCCTACAAAGTCCAGCTTTCTAGCAGAGCCGGTTAAAATTTGACATTCAGTGAAAGTGAAAAACTAGCATTGTCAAAAATGTGTATGGTGCCCTCTGAGCACAAAGCACAGGTGTATAGGCCAATTTAGGTGTTCATTGTATTACCTTGAGATTAGGCGATTCTAATCCACCACCCCTTTACCCGGATTTTAACCGGTTCTGCCAGAAAGCTGACCTTTGCATGGATTAAAGTCCATAATATAAGGATTGATTTAACCAACAAAATTTGAAAACGATTGGAAGATGACTTCGTGAGATACTTATCGTTTTGTTTCCTTAAACTTGAGATCTATCTGAAAATTTCTGATCTGTTCAGTTCAGACGGGTAAAACTCAGGCCAACGGAAAATTGGAATTTTTTTGGTTATGGCAGTTTTTTTCGTTGGGTTATTCGTAAGTCACTAAACAAGGCCAGGCGGCCTTCGTTTGACCAAAACTGTCTATTACAGTCAGGCATTTAACGCCGTTTATGGTACCGACACCATATAATACCCTCCTCAACCCCCCTTCCGGAGGGAGAAAATTTTCGAGGCAAAAAAGGCGTTTTTAGGACTTTTTTCCGGACCCCCTCCCGAGATCTCCAGGCCCCCTCCGGATTTTTCCGGCCCACGTACGGTGTAGCTCCGGTTCTACAGGGTTCGTGCGGGACCTGGAAAGTCAGGGAGTCATGGAAAAGTCAGGGAATTTAAAAAAAGTCAGGGAATCAGGAAAAAGTCAGGGAATTTGGTGTCTGGTCAGGGAAAAATTTGACAGCAGCAGAAACATTTCATCGCCAAATGGTCCTGTCAGCCTTTACAGAGCACATTTTGAAGTTCGATCTTCAGACTTTATATATTACTGCTTAAACCGGAAATCTACCCTCTGAATACCGTTTAAGTGCATTTTTCAAAGCCTATTTTTCGAAATTTTCTCACATTGGTTGAAGTTTTCTCCCCCTGGTTAGTTAGGGAATTTTGACTTTGGTCATGGAAAAGTCAGGGAAAGGTCAGGGAATTTTGCTATCCAAAAGCCGCACGAACCCTGTTCTAGGGGGTCCCCGATGTTCGAACATGCACCTTTGGTAGTCGTTTGACATCTATTTTAACATATTTGGATACCAGCCGGATCCGCGAAAAAAAGTTGTTTGAACACCTTCCCTTATAGCTAAGTTGACTTTCTCGCAAAATGCATGTTTAGGGTCCCACCCAGCTAAGCTTTCTGAATTTAAATTTTAGTTAAAACAGCACTTTTTGCACGATGTAAGTAACCTGTAGTTGCACTGTAGAGTTAAAAAGTGGCTGGCAGCTAATTAGTTCCTCTGCCTCCTATTTTTCCATTCATATTTGACTGTTTTTTACATGGTTTCAGAGCGAGCATAAGCGAAAATCCGTTCTACGATATGCTACAGATGCGCAAGAAACGGGTGCAGAAGAAATGAGCTTGATTCGGACCGGATTGGTGGCTCGATTTCCATTTGCTTGATGGCTTTTTACTCTGTCCGTGTACACTGTTTGCCAGTTTACCTCTGCTCCCGGGCCACTGATCACCAATCGGCGTCGGTTTCATAATCTACTGTATCTATGTAAATAGCTGTGCATCCATTAATTAGTTACAGTTAAAGCGTTCAGACGAAGAAATGCCTGAGTCCATAAATAGATGAAACGAAAAAAAGGCGTTCAGAGTTTTCGGCCAGCCTGAAATAAATTGTGCAAAATGCTATGCCCTAAAGTGTATTATGTCAAAAGAGGCCCATAGCAGTGCTACTCGGCACCTGGTTTGGACAACCACATGTTTCCTGATTTGCATAAAGTTTGTGATAGTGGACTAAGGTCTAAACAATAAAACAGCCTAAGTCCATATTCATTCACAATTTTAAAAAGATCAGTAAGAGTAAGAGAGCAGTATTAGTAGTAGGCTTGATTGCCTTCGAGAACTCGGGGTAGTGGATTAGCAATGTTGCCATCAATCTGCAGCTTAAAAATAGAGCTACAATAATCTGAAATGTAAAGCCTACGTTGAGAGATTCCAGAATAAGAAGCCAAAAGGTGGCGCAAAGCCTTTTTTAGTCTTCAAAAGCTTAGCTAATTTACTCCAGAACCTGTAGGCTTATGCTAGCGTTCTTGCCACCATTCTGTAGGTTAAGTGTAGCGCTACAATAATTTGAAATATAGAGCATAGATTTTGGAGGTTATAGATAAACTATTGTGGCCGAAAAGGGGTCGAAAAAATTGCGTTGGTGTAACTTATGACATAGAATGTTTTCAGATCAAACATAATTTGTATTGAACATGTCTGTAGTTAGGAGACTGTAGAACTCAATTTTTTTCAAAAAGTGGACTGAGGCATTTCTTCGTCTGAACGCTTTGCTATTTTGCGGTCTTCGTTCTGAGCAATCTTCTGCATTTGATTAATTGACTGATTGTTGGTTTCCGTTGAGAAGTCGTTGTTGTTCATCAGCGGGTTAAAATTACCAAATCAGGACTATCCTTTTCCTGCTACACAATACGAAGAGTGTGCCCGTTGGCTGGCTAGGGCCAGACACATGTATGTAACAGCAATACATGTACGTACATATGTACTACGTCGGTTAGTGTTGCTTAATACTAGTGTTCCGACGATATCAAAACTTGTCGATATCGATATTTTCAATTCAATATCGATCGATATCGATATTTATAGTGATGCAGGAAAATCTGAGAATTTGAAAGTGCAGATTGCTCTTTCTGCTTATCAGTCAAGCTGATGCATGCAGAAAGATGCAATCAGCAATCTGATATCTATTAGTAGAGAATCGTAGAAAAGCTAGTGACCCTTCTGAAGCCCTTCAATGAAAAGGTTGATCCCTCAGGCCGATGCCCACCCTCATTAAGCATAAATGAGCTAAGACAGAATAGCTGTATTTTAACTTATTTTAATCACAAATCAGACAAAAACCTTGATTTTAGTAAAAAAAATCGGACTTTTTTGCTTACCATCCTTTCAACCACCCATCAGCCGGCGGTACCTGCCCAGGATTTAAAAATTTATGACCCTTTAGCCGAAACGCTAGTTCATATCTGCTTCTGCCCTTCTGCTTCAAGTCTGCGGAGTGAGCAGCTCTTCAGTGTTGCTGCAGACATTTAAGAACCTAAGCGTTGCTGTCAAAAAGCTGAGAATGCCGAAAAATTGATGTTTCTGAGAGCTATCATCACTGTTAGGTTTTGACTATACCATCGATTTCCAAGCTGTCCAGGAAAAACTGTTTTTTTACTGGTCCAGAGAAATAAACTTGGTGTCTTTTTTGCTTTTTTTTCAACTTTTCCGCACATAAAATATCGAAAATATCGATGCGAAATATCGCGATATCGATATCGATATTGGAAAAAGGGTCGATATATCGACTTTTCGATATCGATATCGATATATCGTCGGAACCCTACTTAAGAGCCGGTTTCTCTAGGAATCGACCTTTGCTCCTTAACCTCCGGACAAATCTCAACTTTTTGTCTCCGATTTGGCTAAAATTTCATATTTTGGTATAATTTGACCTAAAAAGACATTTTATCACCTTCCCGGCCATTTTTGATAGGGTCCACTTTTTCGACCCTTCTCAGATTTTGAGTCATAACTCGGGACCAAATGATCGTAGGAACTTGCAGAATTGCATATTTAGAATCAGAAAATTATTATCTTTCAAATGATGCCCTAATAGACTGCATTGGAAAGAAAAAATTTTTCGACCCCTTCCGGGACCGATTTGACCCCCCCAACAGTCGTGTCTCCAACTGTTTTATTTCACGGAAATGTAGCGCTATGTTTTTGCTTTCGATTAAAGAAAAAAAATCGAGAAAAAAAAGGGGAGAATTTGAGTTTTGGGCCTTGAAAGTTGAAAATCAAAAACATTTTCCTTATCATGGATTGCACACTGTAAACAACACAACTTGGTCAGTTTTGAATCGAATTCGGAGATCTTGGCACACGTATTGTACTGTTCATCTTGCACATAGTGCACAAACCTGGTTCTGGTTGCCGCTGGTTAACACGAAGTTTTATGCTTATTTTGTTTATTATTTTCAATTTCGCAAACAATTTCTTGGTTTCTTTTGATGTTTCCCATGATGGGCGTCCGAATTGTCTTTTAGAAAGGAATTAGAGCTGGAAATCGGGCCGGCCCAACCCAAGCAATGCCTAAGCGAAGGATGAGTTGGAAACTTTTGCATTGAATAAACATTCTGCCTACTTGGTACTTACAATAAGTAAGCATCACTTAGCATTGTGCACTATAGTGATAAAGACTCTGTTACTCTCTTGTTATTTGTTTTCTCCTTAAGCAATGCTATGCAAGATTTGCAAAGGTGTGCACGTGAACAGACTGAAATAAACATTATTGATCCTGGCTGCTGTGGGATGGCGACTGTAAAACTCGTCATCTCGACTCAACTATTGACGTACACTATGTACATACGCAAACTATAATCTTCAAAAAATAAGTGACCTGCCGGTTTTTTGCGAATAACCAGAAGTAGACAAGGTCGAGCTCCGGCCTGGGGTAAATCCTAATCTGTGTGCTACGTTTGCTCTGAACACTAATTTGCGCAATGTCAAAAAATGAGCTTTTTTCCTAATTGCTATGAAAATCAGATGACTGCAGAATTCGATTCTAGAGTCCTTGGCGACTCCAATGATGCTTTCATGACGTGCCTTAGGCCAAACCGATCTGGAGATATGGCCGGTCAAAGTATGCAAAAATTGCGAAAAATGGCCTTTTGTTTTTGAAAACTTCACAAAATAGGGGCGAAACATAGGCAGACTGACGGATTTGGCTGAAACTCCGTCAAAGGGGTATTCTTGACCGCCGGAATCGATTCTGACACTTCCCGGCCTTGAAAACCTCAGCCTGATACCGTAATTCGGCTGCCAATAAGCGGTGCTTCAAGAGAAAACGGATTTGTACTGTAACACAAATTTTCCAAATTTACATGTCAGAAGTAGCAGTGTTGTAATGGTAGACGTTCGCAAACGCCTAAAATTGATTGCGGATGCTTATAATGGTATTAGACTGCTCAATCTTATATGACCACCTCACCTTGGGAGCCGAATTACGGTATCAGGCTGAGGTTTTCAAGGCCGGGAAGTGTCAGAATCGATTCCGGCGGTCAAGAATACCCCTTTGACGGAGTTTCAGCCAAATCCGTCAGTCTGCCTATGTTTCGCCCCTATTTTGTGAAGTTTTCAAAAACAGAAGGCCATTTTTCGCAATTTTTGCATACTTTGACCGGCCATATCTCCAGATCGGTTTGGCCTAAGGCACGTCATGAAAGCATCATTGGAGTCGCCAAGGACTCTAGAATCGAATTCTGCAGTCATCTGATTTTCATAGCAATTAGGAAAAAAGCTCATTTTTTGACATTGCGCAAATTAGTGTTCAGAGCAAACGTAGCACACAGATTAGGATTTACCCCAGGCCGGAGCTCGACCTTGTCTACTTCTGGTTATTCGCAAAAAACCGGCAGGTCACTTATTTTTTGAAGATTATAGTTTGCGTATGTACATAGTGTACGTCAATAGTTGAGTCGAGATGACGAGTTTTTACAGTCGCCATCCCACAGCAGCCAGGATCAATAATGTTTATTTCAGTCTGTTCACGTGCACACCTTTGCAAATCTTGCATAGCATTGCTTAAGGAGAAAAAACAAATAACAAGAGAGTAACAGAGTCTTTATCACTATAGTGCACAATGCTAAGTGATGCTTACTTATTGTAAGTACCAAGTAGGCAGAATGTTTATTCAATGCAAAAAGTTTCCAACTATCCTTCGCTTAGGCATTGCTTGGGTTGAGCCGGCCCGATTTCCAGCTCTAATTCCTTTCTAAAAGACAATTCGGACGCCCATCATGGGAAACATCAAAAGAAACCAAGAAATTGTTTGCGAAATTGAAAATAATAAACAAAATAAGCATAAAACTCGTGTTAACTAGCGGTAACCAGAACCAGGTTTGTGCGCTATGTGCAAGATGAACAGTACAATACGTGTGCCAAAGATTCCTGAATTCGATTCAAAACTGACCAAGTTGTGTTGTTTACAGTGTGCCATCCATGATAAGAGAAAATGTTTTTGATTTTCAACTTTCAAGGCCCAAAAACTCAAATTCTCCCCCCTTTTTTTCTCGATTTTTTCTCTTAATCGAAAGCAAAAACATAGCGCTACATTTTCGTGAAATAAAACAGTTGGAGACACGACTGTTGGGTGGTCAAATCGGTCCCGGAAGGGGGTCGAAAAAATTTTTTTCTTTCCAATGCAGTCTATTAGGGCATCATTTGAAAGATAATAATTTTCTGATTCTAAATATGCAATTCGCAAGTTCCTACGATCATTTGGTCCCGAGTTATGACTCAAAATCTGTGAGAGGGTCGAAAAAGTGACCCTATCAAAAATGGCCGGGAAGGTGATAAAATGTCTTTTTAGGTCAAATTATACCAAAATATGAAATTTTAATACGCAAACTATAATCTTCAAAAAATAAGTGACCTGCTCGGTTTTTTGCGAATAACCAGAAGTGACAAGGTCGAGCTCCGGCCCGGGGTAAATCCTAATCTGTGTGCTACGTTTGCTCTGAACACTAATTTGCGCAATGTAAAAAATGAGCTTTTTCCTAATTGCTATGAAAATCAGATGACTGCAGAATTCGATTCTAGAGTCCTTGGCGACTCCAATGATGCTTTCATGACATGCCTTAGGCCAAACCGATCTGGAGATATGGCCGGTCAAAGTATGCAAAAATTGCGAAAAATGGCCTTTTGTTTTTGAAAACTTCACAAAATAGGGGCGAAACATAGGCAGACCGACGGATTTGGCTGACACTCCGTCAAAGGGGTATTATTGACTGCCGGAATCGATTCTGACACTTCCCGGCCTTGAAAACCTCAGCCTGATACCGTAATTCGGCTGCCAATAAGCGGTGCTTCAAGAGAAACGGATTTGTACTGTAACACAAATTTTCCAAATTTACATGTCAGAAGTAGCAGTGTTGTAATGGTAGACGTTCGCAAACGCCTAAAATTGATTGCGGATGCTTATAATGGTATTAGACTGCTCAATCTTATATGACCACCTCACCTTGGGAGCCGAATTATGGTATCAGTGTGAGGTTTTCAGGGCCGGGAAGTGTCAGAATCGATTCCGATGGTCAAGAATACCCCTTTGACGGAGTTTCAGCCAAATCCGTCGGTCTGCCTATGTTTCGCCCCTACTTTGTGAAGTTTAAAAACAAAACGCCATTTTTTGCAATTTTTGCATACTTTGACCAGCCATATCTCCAGATACGGTTTGGCCTAGGCACGTCATGAAAGCATCATTGGAGTCGCCAAGGACTCTAGAATCGAATTCTGCAGTCATCTGATTTTCATAGCAATTAGGAAAAAACTCATTTTTTGACATTGCGCAAATTAGTGTTCAGAGCAAATGTAGCACACAGATTAGGATTTACCCCAGGCCGGAGCTCGACCTTGTCTACTTCTGGTTATTCGCAAAAAACCGGCAGGTCACTTATTTTTTGAAGATTATAGTTTGCGTATGTACATACGTGTACATCAATAGTTGAGTCGAGATGACGAGTTTTACAGCCGCCATCCCACAGCAGCCAGGATCAATAATGTTTATGTTCAGTCCGTCTCATGTGCACACCTTTGCAAATCTTGCATAGCATTGCTTAAGGAGAATACAAATAACAAGAGAGTAACAG
>JASANB010001936.1:0-10338 GCA_030248155.1 Sabatieria punctata
ATTCATACACATAGAAAAAGGACCCCCTACCGGGTCAGCATATCCCACCCTGCAGCACCCTAACAATTTGAGCGGGAAAACCGGTTTGGGGCAGTATTTCGACATCGATTATTCGAATGAATTCTATTAAAATGTGTTGATGACGTCATAGCGGATATTGCGCATGCGTTAATGACGTAATAGCGTAAAATGCGCATGTGTTAATAACGAAATAGCGTAAAATGCGCTAATCAATGATGAAATATCGCCACAAACCGGTTTTCCCGCGCAAATTACTAAGATTACTATAGCGCCGGAAATGCTGACTAGGTAGGGGGTCCCCCTTCATCACAAGGGCGGGAAAATTTCGCAAAATTACCTTTCAGAAACGTGTTTAAAGAGCATTCTGAGCTTAAAATTGACAGAAATTACAAGTTTTATTAGTTTTAAAGAGGCCTGGCTGGAGTTGTGCTCGACCAAGGCGAGACATTTTTGAAAATTTAGCCTTCGAAAACGCATTTAAAAGGTATTCTGAGCTTAAAATTGAGAGAAATTACGAGTTTGGGTAGTTTAAAGTGGCCTGGTTGGGCTTCTGCCCTGAAAAAAGCGAGAAAAACTGAAAAAACCGACCCACGGTTTTTTCGGAAAAATTTCCATCCCTGGTACAGTACATATGTTTTTGACAGGCAAGAGATCTGCGCTTTCCTACAAAGAATTTAGTAGAATCTTCATTTTCAGAAAAAGTCTAGTAGCATTCAGATTCAATTATAATAAGCACAAACAGATGGCCTGAGCATGCAACACAACTGATGTCACCCTAAACCGTGGAAACTCTAATTAAAGGATTTGTCACACGTTTCCTTTCCTCTTAAAACTTAGCGGCTTTTTTAAATATTAGCAAGCACAACTTAGTTAAAGCTCTCAGAGAATTTCTGGTATCCTCACAGCACACTAAAAACATGAAGAATGACCATTTGATAACAACTTGAACTAAATTTTTTGCAAGAAATTTAAAAAGGCAGCTATTTTCAGACCCAATACGCATTACGCAAAAATATGCAAACATTTAGCAGAATGCGTAATAATATTGCGTAATGAAATTCAAATGCGTATGCGTATGCGTATGCGTATACGCATTCTGAAATGCAATGCGTACTTTGCGTAATGATATGCGTAATGCGTATACGCATGCAACAGTACCTCCACCGCAAAGGGGGTGTGCATGTCACAAATAACACCCTAACGATCAGAAAAGAAGGTCACAGAAACTTGGCAGCTTGGCATCTACGTGTATCTCAGTTCAAATCAGCATTTTCGACTGATTTTTTTCTACACATTCTTTGTTCAGTCGCCCACCAGCTTCGGCGCTGACCTAGTAGTACATGACTGCATGCATGGTGATGCTTTTGTTGCCATTTACGAATAGAATCCACTTTTCACCTCTTCAGACGGAAGATGCTGACACATCATAAAGAAAGAGCTTCAGCTATTATGACTTACAGGTTAGCTGAATGCCTTTGTGGTTGCACAAAGCATAATGCTGTCTATTATTGCATCACCAGTACTACTTATTCGTGCAACCGTTCACACTAGAAGGATGGAGAAATCTAAAGAGATGGAAGCGAAAGGTGCTTTGGCCTGGAAAGAGAGAGCTGTGTGGCTGTGTGCCTTAGTTGCCACTGCATTGGTAGCTATGGCTCTGATTCTTCTGTTCGCCTTCTTACTCTTTGACTGCCAGGAAGAAAGAAGACAGGCTTGCATTAAGAAACAAAAGAAAACAGGTATTAAACGCATTTTCTGACATAATTCAACGAGTGTTGATTGGGTATACCGAACCGATCCGAACCAAGGACTTCGAAAAATGTCCATGTACTGTAAAAACTTAGAGACACCTGGGGGCGTTGCATAAAAGTTATCAGTCTGATAATATCAGTCCAATTTCAATCAGTGTAAATGTATTGCGTTGCATAAAACTTTTGGTAACAGTGCAAGTGGTATCAGTCCATTACTGTTTTGTATCAGTGCAAATTCGACTGATAATATAAGTCCAACGAAAATGGCGTTGCATAAAACCGGTGCACTGATACGAACGGAAATTATTTGGTATCAGTATCAGTCCACTTTTATCAGTCATGAGAGGTGGTTAGGAACCCATCTTTTGCACAAGAATGGACTTGTTTGATGAGGAACTTGTACTAAATCGAAGCGACAACGATCCAGAAGCACTGCTGCTTGTATGCATGTACATATTATTTAGCATTTATAGCTTTAACTGGCTGTAACTCTCCCTCTCTCTGTGGTAGAAAAGTGGGTTTCATCAGCGGCGTTTATTTGGGCCTCAAAACCGGTTTGACAACTAAAAGTCGCGCAAAAACCCTATCTTTAGTACTTCGAACCCTAATTAGGAGTTTTTAAATTATGTATAGTTATGGGTTCTAACACACTTTTCAAGCCTTCGGCCTTCTGAAACCTATTCAAAGTACTTGCAAACGGTAATCATAATTTCTGAAACCCCTACAATGTACGTATGTATAGTTTACTTTTGTTTTACTATAGTATAGTAAAACAAAAATTAGTAATACTAGTGGTATTTTACTAGTAGTAAAATAATAGTAAAAAGTAAAATTAAGAGCTAATAGTAAAGTAAAAATTAAAATAAATTACCAAAGGTCGTGAATAGTAAAATGAAAATTTTACTACCATTTTACTAGTTTTTGGAGGGATTTCAGCCAGAATCTTGATCAATTTTGCAATAAAAGCTGTGTGGGTCCAGTTCTGTGGGTCCAAATTCACACAGTGTTTTGCGTCTACACCAGTGTTGTTCCCAGTAAATTTACTGAGTAGAAGTTACTTGGTACTTAGTTATTTTGAATTAAAGTAAGTACTTTTACTTACCGGTAAAAATATTTCTTAATTTTACTTACTGAATACCGAGTTTCAATTTTTGAATTACTCAATTAGAAAAAATTCGGTAAACTCGGTACTCGGTAATTTACTGAGTTGTTTACTGAGTAAAAGCTTCTGCACTATGTTGCTCGCCGCATCTGTGCAGAAAATATACGGTTTTTCTTTCGCTAATCGATCTTCTAACGACGAAAATACACAATTTTTGCCAATTTTTTTGCAATTTTTGCGGCTTGTTGCTTAACCTAGGCTTTGTTTGCGCAGTAGAATTGCTATAATGAGGCGCGAAGACTATGGAAGTAGGAACTATACTACTACTATTAGCTATATTTTGATTGACGTTTTTTTTGCATCAGTCTGATGAACTGTGTGCATATTTTAAGGCTTTCCATGCATGCTAATTAGCACAATAAATAATGTGAAATAACACAAAACACGATTAAAATTCCGAAAAATCGAGCTACCTTATCCTAAACTCATCCATCAGCACTGAAAAAGCATTCTAGTAGCTAAAAGCTATATCAGGTAAACATTTTCAGATAAATTGTATATTTCTGAAAGTTGAAGGTTTTACTGAGTTTACTGAATTGTTTACTGAGTACTTACCGGGTTTTCTTTGAAAAACCCAGTACTTACTCGTACTTACTGAATTTCAAAAAATCTGATTTACTTACTGAATACTTACCCGGTTTTAGAAATTTGAGCTAGGCACAACACTGGTCTACACTTCTGGGCAACTTCGTATCATGATCAAATTTAGCAACTATTTGCACCAAATCAATTATTCACAAAATCTTGGCATTATTGGCTCAAAATTCCACGTTATGACTAGTAAAATCGTAGTAAAATGTTAGTAAAATTAGTAGAATTTAGAGTGCGAACTGGTATTGGGTATTGGGTGTATTGGGGTGTTTTCCAGGTATTGGGTATTGGGTATTGGGTATTGGGGTTTTTACCACCCAATACCCAATACTAATCGAGACAGGTAAAAATAGGGAAAAATCGTTGTTAACCTGAAAAATTGATCTGAAAAAATCGAAAAAGTTGATTGATGGTTTAGGAAGCTGTTTTCGCGTTAAGGAGCCATCCATCCAAAATCCCGATTTTTCGGGGCCCTATCCCCCAAAATCGCCTTGCGTCGTTTCTTGGGAGCCCCCTCCCCTAAGGCGACATCGTTTTCGGTTTACAAACTCCCGATAAAAGTGCAGTACATACAGTACTGTCATGGTTTCTTGTTACCATACTGTACAATCAATTGAATAGATCGGTACAACCACTCTGGGAAGCTTTTCTGTATGTAGAAAAATTTGACAGAATATAATTAAATTGAAAATAATACAATCAAAGTTTCCTAAAATTCCGAAAAAAGTGACGTCGTTTTTTGTTAACCCCTCCGTCTCCTGGTGTGTCGTCTATCGTCGCATTTCAGCCGACCCCCTCCCACTCTGGAACGACGTCGTTTATGGACGGCCTAATCAACTAAACGTTAGTAGAATTTCCTAAATTTCGCTTTTCTAAGCGCTACACCAGTAATTAATTTCTCTGTTCTTATCTAAAATATAAATGGTGACATTGTAATGTACCAGTACCGTGTACCAGTAGCATGGCTATTGTGGTGGTGGTGCACAAAATTTCCTGCAGAGTTAGGAAAAAATTCGCGGAGTTAAGAAACACGACTGAATTACGAAATATTATGTACCAAAACTGATAATTTCTGCTAATTTTACGCCTAAAATGGCTTCTAAATGCTTTCTGAAAGGCTAATTTTTCAAAATTATCTCGCCCTGCTTGGGCAGCAGCCTAACCAAGCCTCTTAAAAATTTTAATTGCAGTGCCAAAAATCTTTTGTACACAACTGGAATGTACCTGTCCAGTGAACTGCAATTTTTGGCCCAGCTATGCAAGTATTGGGTGTTGGGTATTGGGGGTCTCAGGTATTGGTATTGGGTATTGGGTATTGGGGTATTGGGTTTTCTAGGTATTGTTCGCACTCTAGTAGAATTATTAGTAAAACAAAAATTAGTAAAATCGAAGCTGCCTGGTAGTAAAATAAAATAAAAATTAAATTGACAGGCTGAATTTGTAGTAAATTTAGTAAATAGTAAAATAAAAATCCACTAGTAAAATAACAGTAGTATAGTTATAGTTCTTTAAACCAAAATCAGGGCTTCTGAAACCCTACATAATTTTTAGATTTTTGAAAAGAGGACGACTAAATCTTTTAGAGTTTCTAAACAATTTTTGGTGAAAATAACTCCCGAAACCTTACGATTTTGACTTTCTTTGATACTCAAAATCTAACGCCCTCTAATAATCCACATGTCCACACCACTCTGAAATAAATAAGCTGCGGTTGGCTTATTGGAATAAACATGGCATAGGTTGGCCAGACGGGGGCACTTTCTAACTCGCAACCGCTCATTCAGACTTCGGTGGACTGACAAAGTGCCGCCGACCGATTAAAACCAGCGCGGTGGCACTTTCCCAGTTTGACTTGTCTAAATTGAGTAGTTGGCAACGATTTTGGAAGTGTCACTGCCACCGGGTGGGAAAAGTTTATGTGAATCCGCCTTTACGCCCACGGGTTGTTCAAGTATACTGCATCTCGTACTGATTTCTGTTAATTTTACAGTTAAATGAGTTTTGGTAGGTAAACCTGTCTCACTCTCGTTGGGAAATGGCCCAAGCGACTGTTTGCACCAAGTTTTTTTCCGGTCACAAAAATCGAAAGCAGAAGATTCGTCTTAATTTATTTCGTATCAGTTAGGCCAAAACCTATCAGCGCATGGACTGATTCGAAAAAAGATCACTGATATGAAATTATTTTTATGAAACGCTGTAAATGCAACTGATATGTATCAGTTCTGTTTTGTATCAGTGTAGTTCGTATCAGACTGATAACTTTTATGCAACAGGCCCCGGGCATTTTTGTAAAAGTTATCAGTCTGATACGAACTACACTGATACAAAACAGAACTGATACATATCAGTTGCATTTACAGCGTTTCATAAAAATAATTTCATATCAGTGATCTTTTTTCGAATCAGTCCATGCGCTGATAGGTTTTGGCCAAACTGATACCAAATAAATTAGGACGAATCTTCTGCTTTCCATTTTTGTGACCAGGAAAAACTCGGTGCAAACAGTGGTTTGGGCCATTTCCCAACGAGAGTGAGACAGGTTTACCTTCCAAAAGCCATCTAACTGTAAAATTAACAGAAATCAGTACGAGATACAGTATACAAATGATGTACTTGGACAACCCGTGAGCGTAAAGGCGGATTCACATATACTTTTCCCACCCGGTGGGACTGACACTTCCAAAATCGTTGCCAACCACTCAATTTAGACAAGTCAAACTGGGAAAGTACCACCGGGCATGTTTTAATCAGTCGGCGGCACTTGGTCAGTCCACCGAAGTCTGAGTGAGCGGTTGCGAGTTAGAAAGTGGCTCCGTCTGACAAGCCTATACCGTGTTTATTCCAAGCCAACCGCGGCTTATTTATTTCAGAATGGTGTGGACACGTGGCTTATTAGATGGCCTTTGATTTTCAGTATCAAAGAAAGTCAAAATCGTAAGGTTTGGGCAGTTATTTTCACCAAAAACTGTGCAGAATAGAAACTCCAAAAGATTTAGTCCTCCTCTTTTCTAAAACCTTAAAATTATGTAGGGTTTCAGTAGCCCTGATTTTGGTTTAAAGAACTATAACTATACATACATACGTAGGGGTTTCAGAAACTATGATTAGCGTTTCCAAGTACTTTGAATAGGTTTCAGATGGCCGAAGGCTTGAAAAGTGTGTTAGAAGGCATAATTATACATAATTTAAAAAGTGCTAATTAGGGTTCGAATTACTAAAGATAGGGTTTTTGCGCGACTTTTAGTTGTCAAACCGGTTTTGAGGCCCAAATAAACAGCCGCTGATGAAACCGACTTTTCCACCACCGAGAATGGGAGAGTTACAGCCAGTTAAAGCTATAAATGGTTAATAATGTGTGCATGTATACAAGCAGCAGTGCTTCTGGATCGTTGTCGCTTCGATTTAGTACAAGTTCCTCATCAAACAAGTCATTTCTTGTGCAAAATATGGGTTCCTAACCACCTCTCATGACTGATAAAAGTGGACTGATACTGATACCAAATAATTTCCGTTCGTATCAGTGCACCGGCTTTATGCAACGCAATTTTCGTTGGACTGATATTATCAGTCGAATTTGCACTGATACAAAACAGTAATGGACTGATACCACTTGCACTGTTACCAAATGTTTTATGCAACGCAATACATTTACACTGATTGAAATTGGACTGATATTATCAGACTGATAACTTTTATGCAACGCCCCCCTGGTTAACCTGCTGCCCAACCAGACGGGAAATTTTAAAAAAAAGTTGCCTTTAAAAATGCAAAATGGCATTCTGGGGGAAATTTACAGTTACCGTAAAACGTCAAATAAAAGCGCACGCCTCAATATTAGGGCCACTCTAATAGTAGCGCTCCCACGAACACTATTATCAACCAGGGATGTGAGGTGTGTTTTTTCCGGTGTTCTTTCCGTATTTTTTGCCGAAAAAAACCGGTTTTTGCCTAAGGGTCGGAAAATAGTAAATCGCGGAAAAATCTCAAGCTAAAAATACAGGGTGTCTCAAAAAAAATGATCACATTTCTTTTTACTGCCATTTCCGCAAATTTTGACCAAATAGGCTGAAATTTGGACCATAGGTGCCAAAACTCGTGCAATTTTATGTGTTAAAGTTTGGTGCACTAGGCTTGACTCATTCCCGAGAAATTTCAAAAAAAGTGAAATTTGTTAAATCAATAGTGAAAGCCGGTCACCGAAAAAAAACGTTACATTACATTATGGCCTAAAGTCTAACGATAGCGTTGGAGTTCATGCGTCAACTTTTTACACACGAATTACCCTGAACTTCTGCGTTTACACTCCAAATTTCATCCAATTCCGTCAAAAATTAGAAAAGATATAGGAAAAGAAAATGCTTCCATTTTTCGGTGACCGCCTTTCACTATTGAAATTACCAAATTTCACTTTTTTTGAAATTTCTCGGGAATGAGTCAAGCCTAGTGCACCAAACTTTAACACACAAAATTCCCCGAATTTTGGCACCTACGTTCCAAATTTCAGCCTATTTGGTCAAAATTTACGGAAATGGCAGTAAAAAGAAATGTGATCATTTTTTTGAGACACCCTGTAGCTAATTTGTGTCATTTAATCTGTTAAAAAATGGACTTTTGAGATAATATAGGCTTTAGGCTAGACTGGCTCAATACTGTTAGAAAAACAACAGAAAATGCCAAATTTGGCAATTTAGAACAAAGAGGCAAACTGCTGTAAGAAAATTTGCATATAGGGTTTATTGATGGAGCCTGTCAGGCACTGTTTCATGCCTGTTTTGTGATTTATGTCCATGTAAGATGGGTATTTTTGTTCTGAAAAGACTCAGAAAGGCGCTAGATAGAAAGCGTTAGGAGTCATAAAACCAGACTAGGTTACTCAGAACTTTGGCTGGAGTTTTTCCGCGATTGAGGAAAAAATCGGAAAAAACTGGAGAAAAAAAACAGGCTAGGTTTTTTCGGAAAAATACCCATCCCTGCTATCAACGCTTTGTACTTGTGTCCCATACATGTAACAGGGGGTCTGGGGGTCTGCTCTGCCCCCCACACGACTCAGGCCAGATGACCAGGTAACCAGAGAACTACTTAGTTTTAGTAGAAGGGAACTAAAGCTGGTGGTTGGTTGGTTAACCGGACACAGTAGTAACCTTAATAAGCAATATGGGCCTGGTGGATGATCCAACATGCTCCTTCTGCTCTGAGGAGGAGGAAACGCCTGAACACTTGGTCACACAATGTGACGCATTGGCTGGGCGTAGGCATAGGATCATGGGGCGAAGGTATTTGACCACCCAGGAGCTGAGTGAATTATCTGTTAGGGACCTACTGAGGCAGATTAAAGCCTCGGGTAGGTGGTAAGTTCGACTTGTTCGATTTCACTTCATACGGGGCATCGAAATGGACCCTCGGGTCTGGTCGTAGGGCCGTCTGGTCGACCCCCCATCACATCGAATCGGAAAATTACGGTTCAGAGCGCCAATTAAGTTATTAAGGAGGCTGCCGGAACAACAACAACCATGCATGTACTAGGGGGTTTGGGGTCACCCCCCTGCTGGAAAGGCGAACCCCCTCACCCCGACCCAAATACAGTATAGACAAAAAATGTCCCATCGCTTTTTCGGCCTTTACTCAAACCTTTCGTTCTCAGTCACTTCTTTACCGATTTGGCTCTAAGTTTCAGCAAAAATTAACAACATGGTGGCCAAGACGCGACGACTATGGCGGCCCTATGGTGCCCTTCGATTTCGCTGGTTTTTTTGCATGTCTGTTGCGCATTTACTATGCTACTACATATAAAAAAGCTGACATTGTCCTGTTATTCTATTTTACTAAAACTTGGTCAAACATATCCGTGGGTATGGCAAAAATTCGGTGTTCAACCGGGTTATTGCGCCAAACGCGGTACGGATACAGCAAACCGCTTGTTAATTGTGTGGTTCGTAATCCGGGGCTCATTCTAGATCGGTTTATGGGTTCACGGTACTGTAATTTTAATAGTGAAATTTTATTTTAATTTAATATTAATATAATAGAACTAGCCGATTTTAATTTTAATTTAATATTAATATAATAGTCCCCTGTCAATTTTAATTTAGATTTAATATTTATACTATTAAATAGCAATTTTAATAGTATTTTAATAGCATTTTAATAGTAGATTCTAAAATGCAGTCGAAAAGTTTCGGAGCACTTCAGCGAACTGGCAAAACAACATGTTTTGTTTTGAAGTTGCTAGTGTTAGTTGAAAATTTAATCTGAGATGCAACTCAGAAGCATTTTCCTGTGGAAATTTATAACTATTTTTAAAATGACTCTGTCTGAACCTGGTTTAAATTGCAATTTGAACACAACCTAGCCACAGAAAAAACTATTGATGCATACAGTAGTTAAAGCGAAATTTTTTGAAAGGAAAGACTTATATACAGTACGTAGGTTATTTACTAGAGTCAGATCCTGTTGTTATTCATGCCTATTTATTAGTGAGAAAAGTTCTACTATTTGCAACTGAAAACACATTCGAGATTCAGAGGGCAGTCAGAAATTTTCAATTTTCGTCACTTTCTGTGGTAAAATTATGATTTAGATAGTATTGTATTTAGGTATCTCCTTCCTTGATTGTCAAACAAGGTTTAAAACTATTAAAATGCTATTAAAATACTATTAAAAATAAATTTTAATATTCAGCCCCTTTGTGTATTTTAAATTTAATTTAATATAATAGTAGGCCATCTATTTTAATATTAATATAGATTTAATACTATTAAAATGGCACTATTAATAATAGTTTTATTTTAATATTAATATATTTTAAATAACAGT
>JASANB010001937.1:0-81755 GCA_030248155.1 Sabatieria punctata
AATAAAAACTGCAGCAATCTTTGAAGAATTTATCAGTCTTTCATTCAAAAAAGGAGTCATTCAAATCGGTTGAGATTCATGGTTGCCAAAGTAAAAAATCTGCTGGGTTGTTCTTTATCACTCTTGTTCATTGCCAAAATCTCTGTTTTGAGTTTGAGGACAAATATCTCAGAAACTAAGTGGGCTATCTTAATAAGCAGTACATCAATCTTTCAGGAATTTATTTATCTTTCATTTAAAAAGGATTCATTCAAATCGGTTGACATTTGCGGCTGCTACAGCAAAAATTCTGCTGGGTTGTTTTTTGGCACACCCTGTTCATACAGTATGTTTCTACCTGTCTTGTTTTTCCACATGTGATAAGTACATTCCAGTAATCTCTAAATTAGCCGTTATCAACTTGTTGAACTTCAGCTCTACTTCTGTCTCTTGGATGAGCAATTCAATTGTCAGTCCTTCTTCATGATAGGTTTTCCACTTCTTAGAATAGCTTGCACTTCCACAGCCCAGAGCTGTTGGGCAAGCTGTGAGCTCAAGATATTGGAATTTCTTTGAAAATATGTTGTTCTTATTCTTAGTCAGGTCAGCATAAAATGTGAATTGGTACTGGCGGCCGGCCAATGTTCCTCGGCAGACCTCATCAATAGACGCTAGCATCAATGGAACAAGTTCTGTATTGTTACCATTATTGGAAATTCTATTTCTTGTACGATTTGCTAAAGCTGTACTTAGGTGGACATAGGTATGGGTGGAAAAAAGATGGCTCTTACTTGCATTCATAGAAATTGCTGAGAGGCGTTTAGTTGTTCTATAAAGCTTCAATTGCAAGATTGACAACAGATGTTCACTTACTGCTGAGACAACCTCACTCATGCTGAGATTGAAGTAAGATGCATCGGTCAACAGCCAGTCACCATCTTGGCTTTGCGGTATTGCACAAAAGATATTATGGCTGCGTCCTGGGGCTCTCTGCTCTACCTCTTCCAAATCCTCAGTGCAACCAGAGTTGAGTGCTGTTTCAAGTTGCAAATCCATTATTTGATCTAGTATTTCCAGCAGAATTCGACTTCGTTCTGGAATATGATAGAGATATTTTGACAGTAGCTGATTCTGATATTCTGTCAAATTTTGTCTGATTTTGTATGCTTGATAGGGACTGTTTAAGTGCAGAAAGAAGTCTATGTTGTCAGTGTGGTTGGAATTCAGTGAACTGATTATGTTGATCAGCAGTGCAGGTTGTATATCGAGCAAAAAGCGGTGAGACAAATATTTGGCATAACATTCATTAATGCCATAACAATAATAGTTATCGTACTTGTCTCTAGCTTGCAATAAAGGTTTCAATTTGTTCATATGAAGAGGATCCAGGAATTCTTTGCTGGTATAGAAGTTTTCATCTAGACTAAAGTTAACATATGAGTCATAATTCAACCAAAAGTCTAACATATCTTTAGTGTGAGTGAAGCGTTTTTCTATTGAATAAGAAGCCAAAAAATCTGCCAATGGCGCCTGTAGAAGATCAGTGAATAGCTGTTCTGGACTCAATGTAACCTTCACCCAGACATGGTCAATTTTCTCAAGACGCTTTGAGACAACTTCTACTCTAGTGACTGTGTTTTGTTGTGTATATTCATACACAGTGTCATACAGATTATAGATGGTGTAGCCTCCAAAGCAGAGCAGTATGATGTACCAAAACAGCACTTCTTTCCAGGTTTTGGACTCGTGAATAAAACCGAATCCAGTGATTGGAGTTGTAGCATACAAATGATTCTTGCGCAGCCAATAGTAATTGCGCCGCATGACTCCAACTTGCAATGTAGAGACAAAACAGTGCGCCTGATTTTTAACCCTGTCTGCCTGTACCATTCTTCATGCTGCTCCAGCGCTCGGCAAATGTAGCATGTCTGTACGTTTTTGCAGCCACGACTCTCTGTTAGTTTGATCAATTTAGAGACCGCTGCACAAATTAATTATTGCAGATAGCGGCCAACTACAATCTACAACTCATCTATCTCTTTTAGGTTTTATTCAATGCCAAAGACTGTTGTTTCAGTTTCTGACACAAGATACCATTACTGTAGCGGATGTCCGGCTAAAGCCTCCAATCACAAATCTGAATTCTGCAGGTTATGTATGGAGTGTGCTGTATCCAAGTTCAAAGTTCCAGAAAAGGATGAAGAATACATGGTACCGGTACCTAGGCTAGTGACACCATATATGGCACCGACACCCATGGCCATGGGTAGGGGTTCCATATGGTTACGGTAGCATATATGGTACTACCACAGTCGCCGAATGTTATCTTTCGTTGAATGACATTGTATTTTACAATTTTCAAAAAGCGCACCAATCCACAGATCTATGTATTCTGTTTTCAATTGAGTTATGACTATGACAATGATCTTTTATCAAATCTTTTTGTTAGACAAATTTATATATTTAATAGGATTCAATGATGCAGTAACGAACCACAAGATACAAAATAAATGAACAGACAGTTTTTGCGGTGAACTGAAGCAGAACGAACTAATGGTTTGAAGAAAAACGATCATTTACCAAACGATTATGTTACAGACAAATTTATATATTTTAAATGGTTCATTGATGCAGTAAAAACAAACCGAAAGATGCGAAACAAATGAACAGACAATGAACCGAAGCAGAACGAACAAAAGCTAACAAAACAATGCATTTGTGCAAGGAGAGCTTGCTTCCATGCTGCTATTCACTCACACTCACAGTTCTTCATTGTCAACCCAGTTTGGGATAAACTTACTTTACGTACTTACTAGTTCATAATGCGACAAAATTACAACTGGCTGCGTAAAAACCATTTCTATGCAACAACACCTATCACTGGACTTGGGTTCATATATGAAGCGAAGACATGGAAGGAGGTAATATTCTGGTATGCAGTCACAATTGGCTTTGGCTGTTACACGATGGTTAATCTGTACAAAACCATAAAAGATTATGCAGAATTTAACACAGTTACACGAGTGAAAGTTGTCACAACAAGACCTAAGGATTTTGATCATGTATGGGTGCAGATTACAGACAGTGCAGAGAGTTTATTTCTCGATCAATTTTGTCTTTCTTATCCAGACGTTGTGACAACCTTTCCAATCCAAAAGCTATTTAAAAACCATTCTCAGCTGCTTGACTTTTGGTATAACTACGACGCTCCTCCTAGACCTCTGGAATCGTTTTACAACAGTGAATTTTTCACCGATTACTTTTATGACAACAATAGCGCTGAGATTGAAAAGATCCTAAAAAGATTATATGACTACGATTCTGATAATATTGGCTCGTACTATTGTGAGCATGACAATTCCGGACAATTATTCTTAGAAAACTGCTTAACCCTTGGCAAACATCCTCCTGAACTGACACCGGAACTTTTGCTAAAATTGAATATCTCCTACCAAAACTTTCTCCAGTCAAAAAGTTATGGGAAATACGAAATAGAAATGCTCGAACAATTTCATTATAGCTTTCCATCAAGAGAACGGATTTTGTATGAAATAATCTTAGAACTACAACTACTTCAGCCAAAGTCAGTGGACAGAGATCTCAACATAAATGCTTGCGAAGAAGATGACAGAAGTGATTATGGTCAAGGGGAACAGCAATTTGACACTGGATATGAAAGCTATGTCGAATGGGGAAAAATTGACTTTTTTTGCAGTTCAGATCATAAAACCTCATCGGGTTGGCTTCCTGAAAGCATGTCAATCTTAAATTTGACATTAAGACAAATCGTTGAGAAAGTAACGGAAGAAATACTTAACCATTTCAATTTGAAACTAGCCAGAACGACTAAACAGTTAGCCTTCATTTCATCATACAAACAAATCCATGAAAGTCTAAGTACAAACGAAACAAATGGACATGGCACTATCACTACTGGTATTGATAAAACTGGTACAGAGGAAATAAAACTACAGCTGACATCAATAGAAAAACTTTGCTTTGGCTCTTACGTTTCAGAACATAGATTTACATTTTATGGTCGTGTTCCCACTGAAGCCAGTTCGACACAGTATTTGGAATTGAGTGGATTTTCAGACCAAGGACCAACTGAAACGGAGCCAACAACAGATATAAAAATACTGGTTTCAGATACTGAAATACCCTTAAAATATGAGCACCTGACAGTTGCCGAAGTAGAGATAACTGGAAAATATATACCACATGTGCACGAACAGCTTAGGTAAGAGGAAAGAAGAATGTTTGCTATGGCCTGCACAGGTTAACTACTAGAAGTTCATTTTTATGTTTCAGTTGTGAGTTGGACATGCCACACCGACTCTGCATGGACAAATGCCAGATTGAGCTGCTTCGCAAAGAATGCCAGTGCATTCCGTGGACACTCTTTGCAAGTCACAGTCAACACATGGCTAACAACGCAATTGCATGCACTTCTAATTCTTGCAGTTCAACCAAACTGAACATCACCAAATGCCAAAATGAGTGTCTTGAAAAAGTGTGTCAGTTTGAATGGGTACAGCCGGTTATCTACCATACTCACAGCGCCTATGTTTCTGATTCATATCGCGTTACATATGCAGGACTTGTGATGACAAAAAAGGTGCGTAAGGGCTTGATTACTGCGTATCAGCAACAGCATGATTAACTTCAATGTCGTACTTCAGAGGACTTTTCCTGAGTACCACATCTACCATGAACAAACCTGGGAAGCTTTTCTTAGCCGTCTGGGTGGACAGATGGACCTGTTGATAGGGCTCAGCATAATTGGAATTCTTCATGCAATGGTCTATTTAATGAAACTAATTTTTGAGACTTGCGCTGAAAGATATTCAAACAAACAAAGATCAGAAAACGTGAAAAGAAGCAAATCGAATGAAATCTACCCAGAAATACTCAGTGAACATATGCAACCACCTCCACCAGTCGCAGCAATTCAAAAGTATTTTCATTTTTTTCTAAAAATTGTGTGCTTCAGATTAGAACACGCAAACTTCAGGAGAGCAACAATAACAGAAACGTATGCACCAAGCCACATATTAGATCAATGTGTTTCCAAACAGGAACTACAGATTTACTTTGAAGAGCTGCGCAGAAAGCAACTGCGTGTCAATGATCTTCTTCACAGAGAAATAAGAGATATTCACAGGGATATGGATATGATCTACTCTCGGTGTCGGAGCATGGACATGCAGGTTCAATCATGTATGAATCAATTAAAAAGGAAAGAAAAAGGTCGATCTAAACCACCGAGAAAACAAAGTCTCTGATGCGAAGCTTGCAGAATTTCTATGTGACACTCACTCATAATAATGATGTTTACATCTGTGGCACGGGGTTGTGGGCAGCAGGAAATTGGTTCCTTCCGGCCAGTGTGTGGCACATAGTGGCGTCGCGTTATGTCCTGCTGTAAAGTGATTGCCTTGTACCCAGACATGGGCTAGCATTTCAGCTGAGGGGGCTTGTTGTTGTAACTTTTTGTCGTTTCGGACTAGGAGTAGCCAACTGCTACAGAGCAGGAAGAGACACAAGGTCCGGCAGCCTCCGGAGGTGGTAAATTTTCAAATCCTGAGGGGTCAAACCCTTAGCTGTCTTGCACACACCGACAGCAAAAGGGGAGGGTTGTTGTTAAGGAGGCTGCCGGACCTTGTGTCTCTTCCTGCTCTATAGCAGTTGGCTACTCCTAGTCCGAAAGGACAAAAAGTTACAACAACAACAACAAGGGGTGTTGAGGGAATGGAAAGCGAAAACGTGCGATTTGCTACTAAAATCAAGGTTTCTAGGCTTATTTTCCGCTAAAATAGGTTACTATAAGCGCTATTCTGAGCTCATTTACGCCTAATCTAGACATACATACTTTAATCATAATTTTCTATACAAAATTCTTACTGAAAATTCCTGAGGGGGTAGGTCAAAGCATGAGGAGGGTCAACTCTCCTCAGCCCCCTTTGCCCATGTCTGCTTGTAACTGTACCTACAGTATGTGTTCACTAAATCCAGATATTCAACTTGCTCATGATCAACGTTCATAATAAACGCCGCACAGAAAAGAAACACACCGCACTTGAATGCGAAGGTGCGGTCACCAAAATATAGCGTCAAAGAACGTACCGAGAGCCTAAATGACGAATCAAAATCACGCCAAACAAGATAGAAAGAAAGGTTTATATGACAAGCAAGCGCAGGGTTCACAGACTGGTTACTGGGCCGCGCGTGGCCGTCAAATACACCTAACATATGGTTTACTACAAGCACGCGCGGCCCTTACTGCAGGTTCAACTAGCTATGTTACACAGTCCTGTCATTCACATCATAAGCGACTAAAAGATATGCATCAAATGATTCCTATTAGGTGTGGTTTCCTTCGCTGATTGAGAGCAATATTTTACTTTTGTGCTACAATCACTCAATCGTGGAAAATGGCCTTCTAAAGTTTCATCAACATCCATGATTTCAGGAGAGGTAACCTTGAGATAGATAATCATTGTACCTGCAGTTCTAAAGGGAATCATTTACTAATAAAATATTTATCCAAACTTTTGACCCACTGACTTCAGAAATGTGCTTACCTCTCTTCTTTAGGCTCTGGATTTTAATACTCAGTTGTATTGTTGTGTGGTAACTGTGGAGGGTTGTAGCTAAAAATCGGGTACTCTTATAGTAAAAACAGCGTAGTTTTTTAAAAATCAGCAGGTATAAAATAGCTCAGGTACAAAAGTAGGCTACAAATTGAATGTAAATATAGTAACTGCACCATACATGTAACAGGTCATCCGCCGATAAGGGGAGGGGGGATTGGGGGGGGGGGTCTGGCGCCGGCCGGGGGGGGGGGGGTCTGGGCCCAAATTTTGGGGGCGGGGGTGGGCACTAAAAAACGCTCAAAAATAGAAAAAATCGCAATTTTTGGGCTAAAAATCGCCAAAAATCGCTAATTTGGGCTGAAATACAGCTAAAAAGTGCTGTTTTGCAGGCGATTTTGGCAATTTTTGTGTGTGAAATTGCAAAAAATTGCAAAAATTTGCTCGAAAATTTACTTGCCAGAAAAATCGGAGGGGGGGTCGGTGAAATCGTCTCGGGGGGGGGGGGTCCCCATCCGGGGGGGGGTCTGGCCTATTTCGGGTGGGGGCCAGACCCCCCAGACCCCCCCTGTTACATGTATGAACTGCACATAATCCAACACGAACACTATGCTTTCTTGTCCTTACGGCTTTCTGTGAGCCCTGTGCATATTTTCAGTGTGCACCATCCATGTGTCACTGAAAATATATTTGTTTGTCTGCATTATATCTTTGATGGATTAACTGGGCACAGCCCACTGAGCGGATAGACGGTTTTTGCGATTAAATGAAGCACAGAAAGCTAATTTCTCAAGCAAAAACAAACTATGTATGCTGCAATGGGTGGAGTGGAGTCTAGTATCCGTGAATCTCTGGCAACGCCAACGCCATGCTGCAAAATCTCTACTGGTTGCGCAAGAACCATTTGTTTGCAACAACACCAATAACTGGACTGGGGTTCATATACGAAGCTAAAACGTGGAAAGAGGTAATATTCTGGTATCTCATAATAATTGGTTTTGGTAGTTACACAATGTTCAATCTCTACAAAACCGTGCAAGACTACGCTGAATGTAACACAGTCACTCGAGTGAAGGTTGTAACTAAAAGCATAAAAGATTTTGACCATGTTTGGGTGCAGATAACAGTCAACGCAGAATATCTACTCCTTGATCAATGGTGTGTATCAAGAGATGACGTTGTCACTCACTTTCCAGTAGACAACTTATTCACAGAACATTACAAACTGCTTGAATTTTGGTACAACTATGAAAATCACGCAAAACCTGCAGAACACTATTATGCTAGTGATTTGTTCGCCATGTTTATCGCGGAGAATTATGACGAAATTGAGACAATTTTCTTTAATCCTGACTATGACGACTATCATTACAGCACTCTTCCAGATTTATGTCACCTCAAAATCTACAATGGTGACAATGTACCAAGATATTTGTACTATTACTATGACTTTCGTTGGCAACCGCAAAGCAATCACTATATATCCAACTGTTTGGCTCTCGGCAAGTACAGATCCGAATTTTCACCTGCACTTTCAAAAAAGCTGAACAACTCTCATCATAAGTTTCTGCAATCGAAGAACTACAGTTCGTATGAGACAGAGCTGCTAAAGCAGTTTCGTTGGAGAGTTCCAACCAAGCAACAACTTTTGTATGAAATAATCTTGGATCTGCAAGCACATCAACCTAAGCCAGCACACGATCAGCCTGACATAGATGCTTGTGACAGTACTACTGGTGACACTGAAGAACAGCAAGATCCAAGTAATCCTGATGACAATCAGAAAACTAACGCCACATATCACAAAAATCACAGTGAAGTAAACGCTTTCTGCGGTCTAAACATCAACAAATCCTCTGGTTGGCTCTCTGAAAGTGCTGCAAGACTAAATCTGACGTTCAGACAAATTGTTGACAAGGTTTCGGAACAATTGCTAAACCAGTTGCAGCTTAAAGTGGCCAGAACCATGAAAGAATTAGCGTTTATTTCATCATATAAAGCAAAATACCAGCAGAGTGGAAAGCCACCAAAAAATCTGAATCAAACTATAAATGACACGAACAACAATAGAATAGATGAGATAGAACTGAGATTAGCTTCCATAGAAAAGGTGTGCTCCGATTCCTACTACCCAGAACGTCGGTTTACATTTTATGGTCGCATTCCTCAAAAAACCTCACAAATGCAATACCTGGAGATTAGCGCATTTCCGAAAATAGAAGTCAGAGACATCAGTTTAGTAATTTCTGACACAGTCATACCACTAAAACATAAACAGCTGACAAGAGCTGAGATGGAGATAACTGGAAAGTATGTAAATCATGTGCAGGATGAAGACAGGTGAGCAGAACTATAAACTCAACAGTGTGGAAAATTATTTTTTAGTTGTGTTCTGGACATGCCAAACCGGTTATGCATGGATAAGTGTCAGTTTGAACTGTTCAGTGAAAATTGTCAATGCATTTCATGGACCCTCTATGCAACGCATGGCCAGCATATTGCTAATAGCTCAGTGCCATGCACTGTTAATGCATGTAACTCAGTGAAACTGAATATCAGCAAATGTAAAAGTGGATGCCATGAAAAGGTTTGCCAGTCAGAATGGGTACAGCCAACTGTCTACCATTCCGATAGCGCCTATGTTCTTGAAGATTATGGAATAACTTATGCAGGAATTGTAACGACTAAAGAAGTGCGCAAGGATTCTATTTGTACATCAGCAACTTTATATTCAATAATAACTTACTTCAGAGAACATTTCCGGAGTACCACATCCATCGTGAACCGACCTGGGAAGTCTTTCTTAGCAACTTGGGTGGCCAGATGGACCTATTGATTGGACTCAGCATAATTGGAATTCTGCATGCGGTGGTTTATTTTATAAAACTGGTCTTCGAGACATGTGCAGATAGAAATGCAAACAAACAACTAGCAGGAAACATCAAACGCAGAAAATGGACTCAGGTTTATCCGACTGTGATCACGAACATAAATCCTCCACCGCCACTTGCTGCAGTTCAAAAGTATTTTTTAGTTTACTAGCAAATTAATAGAATACTTAGTCTAGAATATCATGAACTTCAGGCGAGCAACTTTGACAGAAACTGATGAACAAAGTCATTTCAAAAATCAATATGTTTCTAAACAGGAACTACACCTTTATTTTGAACAGCAACAGCGCAACATGGACGTTCTGCACAGGGAAATAAGAGATATTCATAGAGACATGGACATGTTCTACTTGCGATGTCGCAACACTGACATGCAGTTTCAATCATTTAAGAATGAATTTAGAAACAAAAGAAAAAGTCGACCAAGACAAAAGAGAAGACAAAGTCTGTGAGACAAACTTACAGATGTTCTTATTTCTGCGCGTCACTCACTCACCATAATGTATCAATGTCAGCGTTTTGGTTGGATGATTAAACTTTAGTATGGTGTGTATAGTGTAACGGTTTGGTATAGTACACATTATGTATAGTGCAATGCAACCCTATGTGATGAAAGATTTGTGAAACACCCGGCCTTCTTTCTATCTGTTCATTCATTGTTTTGTTTGTTCATTAAGCAAATTCTCTTCATTTAGTATCAAGACCGGGGGATGTGTTTTTGTACCAACTGCAATATCCGCGGTTGTCAGACCGTGAATTAATGAAACGCAATCCTCATAAAATCAGTGGAATTCGAAAGACGGTTCATTAGTGGAAACAGTTAACTAGCGCGTGCAGTCTTAATCCTAAGTCAAACAGTGATTTTAGTTTTAGTAACAATTTGTAAGCTTGAAAACAAGAATGTTAATTCATAAAATACCTTTAAAGACCTGTTGGCCTGTGGGGGAAAGGGGACGCTACTCTTAAAATGCACAAAAATAATCTCGAAAAAGCATCCAGGACGGTCGACCTCGACAGATCAACGCAACTGGGAAAACAAAAAACACATGATCAAATGCACTGTCATAAATGAAAAACGGTTTCCAACACGGCCTTCATGCATCGTTGTAGCTAGTTATTTTAGGCCTAATTCGCAGGCAGCTCCTAAAACCAGTACAGTAAAGGATCTTCTCTGCAAACGATTGAAAATGCATTGCATGATGACGAGTGCTTTGAAACAGACCAACGCAAGCAAATACATATGATCTAATTTGAGAAAGATAGGAAAAGCAAAAACCAGAAAATCTGACACGAAATTATAACGATCGAGTTGAGTTTCGCCCCTGTATGTTGACTCGATTCAATCATCTAAGTCTCTTTGTGGCACAACACAACACAATTAAGAATAGAAACATTGTTTCTTTCTTTCTTCTTCGAGAAAATGATTTTCCCTCATCCACCGAACTCTCTGTCTTCTTTCAACCTTGGTTTCAAGTAGTGTGGGTTTGTATATTCAAATATACATATACAAATTTGTATATATATACAAATGTTTTGGATATACATATACATATACATATACAAACGGACTGCTGATGCAATATTCAATATACATATACAAACAGACTTGATATACAAACGGTTTGTATATTTTCATTTGTATATTTTTGCAGTAAGTAGTTTAGCACATTTTGGCCACTTTCGTACAGCAATTGAGATATTTTTACAGTTTCTTTGGGTGTTTTTGTATTTTGAGCCTATCTATGTCTTCAACTTTTCCAGAAGAATTTGTTAAATTTGCGGTTTAGCCTCATCTGCATTAAAGACCAAATATTATTCATCTTCATTTTAGAAGTATTTCGCAAAGAGTTTTGCTGTTTGAAACGAAAAAATGGAATAGTAGGCACGCGCAACGACGAAATTGATAATCGAATCCCGCACGTTTCCCTTTTCGTTTCATCCCAGTTTTAAACGTGTTACTATTTTTTCAGATAAAGCCGTTCAGCCATTCTCCCTATGATGCGTAATAACGATTTCAGGGGCTATTTCTGCTTAAAACTATACCTACATTGTATGTACGAGCCTAGTAGTCCTGAATCGAAGACTAAAGCCAGAACCTAAGCCTTAACATACCTTTTAACCTAAAACTAAGGGGTGTACCTAAAGCGTAAGTTGTAATTTGTTGCTAGCATTTGTATTATTTAAAGATTTTCGACCACCGGTGACTTACCCACACCGCACAAAAATTTTCTTGATATTACAGATCCTAAAAAGCCTGAGTTTTAGCAACAACATAAACTTTAGCTGGCAAAAAATTCTAGACTGAGGGCAGTATCACTTAATAGGGTTCGCACCGGTTGGGAGAACTGCCTGGAATCGGAAAACACTCATGCAATTTGAGAATATTTCACGTTGGCTAGCCCTACAACGCCCTACCATATGGCAATGACGACACCTGTCATGGTACCCCTAACCCACCTGGTTTGTCGAAATCATGCTTTCCAGCAGAAAATTTATAATATTCTTGATATACAAATATACAAAAAAATATGCAATATTGAAATTTTGTTTGTATATGTATATATGTATACATATACATATACAAACTAATGTGCATTTGTATATATACATATACATATACATATACAAACGAAGCAGGCATATATGTGCCCACGTTAGTTTCAAGCTTGCAGTTAGGTTCAAGCTTAGGCTTAGGGTCAGGGTTAGGTTTAGGAAAACAAGTCTAAAATGCACACTGGGAAAGTGGAGTAGGCCACGAACCTCTTCTTTTTGCGCTGTTTTGCGGACCGTAAATTGCTGTCTCCCTAAAGCCATTTCAAAGTGTGCACTAGTATAGGAGTAAATCGATTCCCGCCATCTGCTATCCATTTTAAATTCTCAGTATAGGTCGGTACCTACTTTTCAGCTTTTTTCTTTTTCTTGTGTGTCTTCCAGTGTGAAAATACAATGGGAGGGAAGAAAAGGTGGCTTGTGTTTTGTTGCTAAAAACAGGATCTTCTAATAACTCCTGAAACTCCTGTCCTAGCAAGGCAAGTAAAAATTTAATTGACAGGCTGAATTTGTAGTAATTTTAGTAAATAGAAAAATAAAAATCCACTAGTAAAATGTCAGTAAGTAAGTATGTTCATGTATCTTGGTGTTGTAGCGTAGGTTGCATATGTATGCACAATGTAATTTTACAGCAGAAAAATCAGGGATCTGCAAACGAAAAGCTAATGCATGGTCGAAAGGATAATAATAAATGTACCTAAAATTTCCAGTCTATTACAAAAACTGAATCTTATGAGTTGTTGATAATGACAGTGATCTTTTACATGTTTTTGTTATAGATAAATTTTATGTTCACATGGTTCACTGATGCAGTAATGGACCAAAGGATTCAAAACAAATGAACAGACACTTTTTGCAGTCAATCGATGCACAACATCATTTATAGAGAACGTCCATACCGCAAATAGGAGACATGCTTAGGTCGAAAATGGCCAAGCACACTTAATCAAAAAGCAAGTCAAGCCGACTGTATTGAGGCAACTAACATTTATTCATTCATGAGGCATGGTTAGTGTTATGTGCTAGTCTGTCAAACCTATATTTTCAATGTACACCATCCATGTGTCAATGAAAGTTTATTTCTTTGCCCTCTGTTTTGATGGATTAACCAGACACAGCTCAGTGATTAGACAGGACAGTTTTTGCTTTAAATCAAGTAGAATAAGCTAATTCATCACATGAAAACAAAGTAAATGCTGAATTGAGTGCGTTTATCCTTGTATCCCCTGGTGAAGCATCACCATGCGGCAAAACTTCTACTGGATACGTAAGAACCATTTGTTTGCAACAACTCCGATAACTGGACTGGGGTTTATCCATGAAGCTAAAACATGGAAAGAGGTAATATTCTGGTATCTGGTAATCATTGGTTTTGGGGGTTGGACAATGTATAACTTATACAAAACCATTCAACAGTATGCCGATTACAACACAGCTACTCGCGTAAAAGTTGTGAGAAACAGCATAAAAGATTTTGATCATGTTTGGATTCAGTTTACCCTCAATGCTGAGGCGTTACTACTTGATCAATGGTGTGTCTCGAGGGAGGAGGACGTTGTTACGCGGTTTCCAGTACAGGAGTTGTTTACAGAAGATTACGAACTGCTTGACTTTTGGTACAACTATGAAAAGAGCAGGCCAAACCGTCTGGAAGATTATTATGCCAATGCACTTTTCAAGGAATTTTATTCCAACAATATAGTTTTTTTTAATTCACATCGCAGTGATTCATACTATCATTATGACTATCTTGAAGACATCTGTTACTCAAAATACTACTACGATTTCTATGACTTAACATATTACTATAACTATGGGATTGATGAAACCCAACAGTTTTTATTAAATTGTTTGGCTCTTGGCCAGTACCCTTCCTATTTTACACCAGGACTTTTACAAACACTAAACAACTCTTATCACACATTTCTGCAAGGGAAGAATTACACTTTTTATGAGAAGCAACTGCTCAAAAAGTTTCATTGGAGAGTTCCATCAAAGGAACAGCTTTTATATGAGATAATCTTGGATTTGCAGGCGCTCCAACCCAAACCAGTGGATGATTATACCAACATAAATGCTTGTGAAAATACTGAGGAAATGGATGAAAACAATAATGAGCAAGAAGAGCAGCAAGAAATTGGGTATGTAGAGACTCATCAAAAGATAACTGTGCCAAATTTTTTCTTCAATTTGACTACGACAAATTCCTCGGGTTGGCTGTCTGCCAGAGCCTTGAAACTAAATCTAACATTTAAGCAAATTGTTGACAAAGTTTCGGAACAACTGCTTAGCCAGATGAAGGTTAAACTGTTCAGAACGACAAAGGAATTAGCGTTTATTTCATCATTCAAAGAAGAATTTATCAGAAGCATAAATAAGTCACGCAGTCGAACTTCGAAAAACAAAAATAATTATATAGTAGATAGCATTACACTCAAATTAGCCTCCATAGAAAAAGTTTGCTCTGGTACTTACTTTTCTGAACATCGATTTACATTTTACGGTCGCATTCCTCCTAAAACCTTGCGAAAGCAGTTCTTGGAGTTTGCTGCAACACACCCAAACAAACCGAGTAGTAAAATTGATATTGCAATCTTTGTTTCCGACAGAAAAATATCATTAGGATATGAACAACTGACAACAGCCGAAATGGAAATAGCTGGAAAGTATGTTCCCCATGCACACGACAGAAACAGGTGAGTCAGAATTGCAGACTCACTTACACTCAGAACAATTTTCTTTAGTTGCATTTTCGACATTCCAAACCAGTTATGCATGGACAAGTGCCAGTTTGATCTGTTCAGCCAAAAATGCCAATGCACTCCATGGACCATGTATGCAACTCATGGCCATCATGTAGCCAACGACTCAGTACCGTGCAACGCTAACCCATGCAGTTTAGCGAAACTAAACATCTCAAAGTGCCAAAATGAATGTCTTGAGAAAGTTTGTCAGTTAGAATGGGTACAGCAAGCTGTCCACCATGTCAGTAGTTCCTACGTTCAACAGAAGTATGGCATTACCTATGCAGGACTTGTAATGGCCAAGGAGGTAGGTCTAGGTACACTCTTTTTTGGATGCATCGTTTGCTGGTTTTCAGAGGACTTTTCCTGAGTATCACATCTATCGTGAGCCAAACTGGGAAACTTTCCTTAGCAACCTTGGCGGACAGATGGATCTGTTTATAGGCCTTAGCATAATTGGAATCCTTCACACAGTGGTTTATTTTGTGAAACTGATTTTTGAGACTTGTACAGAAAGGTTTTCAAACAAACAAACAACAGGAAAGATGAAAAGAAGCAAATCGAATGAAATCTACCCAACTATACTCAGCGAACACATGCAACCCCCACCGCCTGTTGCAGCAATTCAAAAGTACAGGGTGTCTCAAAAAAAATGATCACATTTCTTTTTACTGCCATTTCCGCAAATTTTGACCAAATAGGCTGAAATTTGGACCATAGGTGCCAAAACTCGTGCAATTTTATGTGTTAAAGTTTGGTGCACTAGGCTTGACTCATTCCCGAGAAATTTCAAAAAAAGTGAAATTTGGTAATTTCAATAGTGAAAGGCGGTCACCGAAAAATGGAAACATTTCCTTTTCCTATATCTTTTCTAATTTTTGACGGAATTGGATGAAATTTGGAGTGTAAACGCAGAAGTTCAGGGTAATTCGTGTGTAAAAAGTTGACGCATGAACTCCAACGCTATCGTTAGACCTTAGGCGATAATGTAATGTAACGTTTTTTCGGTGACCGGCTTTTGGTATTGAAATTACCAAATTTCACTTTTTTGAAATTTCTCGAGAATTGGTCAAGCCTAGTGCACCAAATTTTAACACATAAAATTGCCCGAGTTTGGGCACCTATGGTCCACATTTCAGCCTATTTGGTCAAAATTTGCGGAAATGGCAGTGAAAAGAAATGTGATCATTTTTTCGGTGACCGGCTTTCACTATTGATTTAACAAATTTCACTTTTTTTGAAATTTCTCGGGAATGGGTCAAGCCTAGTGCACCAAACTTTAACACATAAAATTGCACGAGTTTTGGCACCTATGGTCCAAATTTCAGCCTATTTGGTCAAAATTTGCGGAAATGGCAGTAAAAAGAAATGTGATCATTTTTTTTGAGACGCCCTGTATTTTCATTTTCAAGATTGAATACCACACCTACTATTTTTGAATTTCTGAACTTTAGGAGAGCAACTATAGTCGAAAGTTATGATGGAAGCCACATGAAAACTGAAAGTGTTTGGAAACAGGAATTTCAGTTATATTTTCAAGAACATCGCAGAGAACAACAGCACAGCATCTATCTTCTTCACAGAGAAATAAGAGACATTCACAAGGATATTGACATGATCTACTCACGCTGTCGTAACGTGGACATGCAGTTTCAATCATTTAAAAATGAAATCAGAAGCAAACCAAAAGTTCGACCACCAAGAAAAAAGAGAAGACGAAGTCTGTAAGGCAACCCTCCAAAATTTTTGGATTTCCAAATGGCACTCACCAACTGTATGTATGCTGAAAACCGGCAATTTCGTTTCGACATGCACCGTCATTGTACTATAAACTTTTTGTAGTTTGATATTGTTTTTGGAACGTTTTGAATGCTTTTGTTCAGTTCACAAAGCGAGCAATAATACATATGTTTGACAAGAAGAACAACAACAACCAAGTCTTTCAGCGCTATTTCTCCATACGTACACTGCAGCCACCAAATATGTTGTGGTATGATATGATGTGGTGACAGAGACCGAAGTTGTACGATCAGGCCTTTCGGCCCATTTCGCAACCCGGTTTGCATGCTGAGCGTGCAGTTTCGCCCTTCTTTCACTGCCCAGCCATTAGCTTCCAGCATGCTTGGATCAGAATGGATCGTCCAGTTGGCGCTAGTTGTGGGAGGTCCATCACCTGGTTTGAGCCTGGTTGACCACTTATAGAGAACCAAGATGGTCTCCGATCATCATCTCCAACCATGATTTCCGCTCTGGCTTCCTGCACAGCCACCGCAGAGGAGCAATAGCGGGGTTCAATTAATTTGGTGTTAATAAGAGACCGTTTGTTCATCAGAGGATCGTTCTCTTCCACAGTGGTCTCGCTCTTATCATTATAACCCCCAACAGCGTACAATTTACCATTCAACGGGACAAGCGAAAAATAGTATCGTGGTAGAAGCAAGTCCTCAATAATGGTCCATTTGTCGCGTTGCGGGTCATATTTTTCGCATGACTTCAGGTTGGAGGAGCCGCCACAAACGTAAATGTAGCCATTGAGAACAGCAGCAGCATGGCGGTAACGAGCCAGATTCATGGGTCGAGCGAAGTGCCAAGACTTGCTCCTAGCGCTGTACCGCTCTACAGAACTGAGTGTATTGCTGTTGTCACTGCCACCTATGGCATAGAGTTGGTTGTTGAGAGCAACTACAGCTAGTTGGGTTCGGATACTCTTCATGTCTGCTATGAACCTCCACTTAGCAGCTGCTTTCTCCAGACACTCGCAGGATTTAAAATGGTTCACATTAAACCCACCACATACATAGATTGTGCCATCCAGCACAGCCGCACCATGATAGGCTCTGGCTGTGTTGAGAGCAGGTCCTAAATGAACTGTTCCCTCTCCAGGTACGTAGGTCTCCGTGGAACTGAGGTATTCTGATAATAAGGAGTAGCCCCCGATTGTCATCACAGCGCCGTTGGCAGTGACAACACTGGTGTGGTAGTATCGAGGCCATGCCAAGTTGACATTGAGCAGTCTGTTGGATCCCTGGCCAGTGGGGTAGAACATCTCCATCATAGCCTGAGCTGATGAGTCATAGCCACCAATAACCAGAATTCCTGGTGGAGCTGGAAAAGCATCCAGAAATACTACAGAAAAACCTGAGTTTTTTCATTGCCCAAGCTAGCGCAATGGCGAACTTTGCCCAGATTTGTAGTTATGGTTAAATGCTGTAGATTATATGATGATTCATCATTCTTTGTTTTTATTGTTATGCTGTCGTACTGGTCTGATATCTCCCAATACAATTTCCTCTTCCTTGGTTACACTATGCTGTGTTCAGCGCACTGAGTTTTTCGCCTGTTTTCGATCGGCCATTTCAATTGAGGATGAGAGCTAAGGATCCGTCTTCATAAACTAAACTTGGAGGTGAATACCAGTTATTTATTGAACAACCTGTACTACTTGTTTTTTTTCGGCCAAAATATTTTCCAAATTATAAACTTGTAGCCTATGCACTAATCATTACAAAATAGCTCTACAATGTAGATGAATGAACGCGTTGTGTTTGCACCGCTTTCAAAAAGATTTTGCGCATAGTTGGGAATACTGTTGCTAAATAAATTTATTTGAAATGTAATTTAATTATAATTTACTTACCAAACAATAACAATTGACTTGTATTAGTAAATTTCCAAAAAAATTAAATTTAATTAAAATTATACTTACAATTTACTTAAGGCAAAAATTCACTTTTAATATAATTAAAATTATAATTTACTTACCAAATAATTTACTTGTATCAGTAAATATTTAAAAGAATATAATTAAAATTATAATTATAATTTTCATAGCAACAGTAGTTGGGCATTATCAGTTAGAGAGCAAAACAAGCAACACCTCTTTCTGTGGTTGAGGTAGTGGTAGCAGAAGTGATGTTCGAAGTTGTGTCCGAAGCAATGGTCAGTGCTTTGCGTGTAGTAGTGGCCAGAGTGACAGTCGGCGTAATGCTTGAAGGAGAGGCCGAAATAATTGTCCAAGCAATCGTTGAGGTAGTGGTTGGAGTAGTGTTTAAAGTAGTGTTTGAAGTAGTGTTTGAAGTATTGCTTGAAGCAGTGCTTGAAGTAGTGTTTGAAGTGGTGCTGGAAGTCTGACTGTCACTGTGTGTCATCAATATCAAAAGAACAATCAAAGTTGCCACCAGAGCGAGAACTGGCACAGAAACGATAGCTGTCCAGCGAACCCATCGTACAGAGGATTCTTTTTTCTCATCGTTCTTTTCAGAAATGTCCAAATATTCGGCCGGTCTAGGCCTATATCTGCCCACCGATTTCAGAATCTCAATCAGCTCCCGACCAGAAATTGGCAGTTCGGCGTCGGTGATGGCATCTTTGACAGAGAAGACAGTGTCAGCGCTGAGAATTCCCTCTTCAACCGGCCGTAGAACCCGCTGAATTTCGTGATCTGGCAGACGCTGAACAAATTCGATCTGTTCGACTCTCGAATTGGAAACGCGTTGGGCTTGGTTTAAGTGGGTAAATATGGGCTCCTGATGATTGGTTGGCTGAATTTCGTGATCTGGCAGATGCTGAACAAATTGAATCAGCTCTCTCGGATCGGAAATGTTTTGCGCTTGGTTTAAACCGGTAAATATTGGCTCCTGGTAGTCGGTTTCACCACTGTAGCTTGCTGAACTACACTCACTTCGAAATTCGGGAGCCACATAGTGGTCTTGGTTCTCAGTTTGCATAGTTTAGAGAAAAAGTAGCCTATCAGGGAGCTCTCTACTACTACATTAGGCATCTTTTGGTTAAGCTGGTGATAGTAACTTACGAGTAAACAACGCCTATTTCTGCAGAATTATCAGCATTATCAGTTGCTGTTAGGGATGGGCACGAAAATTGATTTTCGTACTAGTACGAAAATTAAATCGAGGATTTTTAAATTTCGTATCGAATACGAATACGAAAATTAGACAAATACAGAAACGAAAATTAAACGAATACGAAAATTAAATACACCTATACGAAAATTAATTTTCGTTACGAATTTTAATTTACGTTTCACGTATAGCTAGCAATAAATCAGCTGAATTATTTGCAATTTAACAGATTCTAAACATACAAAGGCATTTTCACTGTATCAATGCAATGTCAAAAGCATTTTTGGGGTTGTTGAACAAGTATTTTTTAGTAACCCAAGGAACCTGTCAATCTTGGTGCAAGTACTGGCACTGTTTAGTACAATCGTACATAGTATTTTAGTCAGTATTTACACACAACGGTTGACTGTCCACTTACAGACAATCTTCTGGCTCAAAGGGCAATGCGCATACTACATAGGTACCTGCAGTGAAGGTACTGTTGTTTGTGTATACACATACACATTTACCATACACAAAAATACACATTGTTTTTTCAATCTGTATACACATACACATACACATACACATTGAAAATTCTGATGCACATTACCATACACAAACAGTACTCAAAATGTGTATTTTTGTGTATGTGTATTTGATCAGCAAAAGTAGATAAAATTTCGAGCAGAATCGTAAATATTCGATGTTTTTGCTGCTGTATTAAAAACAGTAGAAATCTTCATGAAGCCTTAAAATGGGCTAACTAACTCGATTTCAAAGCTATCCAAGGTTTCAAGCAGCAGATTTTGAGAGATTTGATTTTCCTAGCATTTATGACTAAAAATCTGCCAAAAAATTTGCATTTTCAGTACAATACACATACACAAATATACACAAAAATACACATTGTTTTATTGAATGTGTATACATACACAAATTACCATACACATTTGAAGGTAAATGTGTGTACACATACCATACACATACACAAACGGAAAATCCAATACAAAACAACAGTAAGTGAAGGTATGTGCAATATAAGCATGCAGAAGCATTGCTTTACATTACAATAATGAAAACACATCAGCGTTAGCGAGAAATCGTGCTCTACAGAATTTGTGCACTCAGACTGATATTTAAGGCTTATTCTAATGCTGAAAGGCCTAAACTGGGTCCCTATTTGCAGCCTAAAACCTACCGTGAAAATACGAAAATTAATTTTTGTGGAACAAAAATGAACTCGTATCGTCGTAACGAAAATTAATTTTCGTACTCGTACGAAAACGAATTAGGCATTTTGATTTTCGTATCGACTAACGAATACGAAAATTAAAATGGGCAAATATTGATTTAACGAATACGAAATTCAAACGGATTTAATTTTCGTGCCCATCCCTAGTTGCTGTGTGTTCGGTAAATCATTTATAGGCTGTCCTCTCGATCTACTAACCTAAATTCGGTGCTTCAACGCCAATTTGCGGTGTTGCACCAAATTCTACCAATGGATGAATTATTGTACTGGATATATGTATGGATGGATATCATTAGTGTTTCCGATCAAATTGAAATCAATTAAACACAATTAAATTGTTTTGGCCTAAATCCCTAAGTAAATAGCAATTTAATAACGAATTAAATTTCTCGTTATGACATCGAAACAAATCAAAATTAAATTAAATTGCGCAAATTGGTTTTATGAAAAATTTGATTTAAATTTACTTGGTTTTGGTACCTAAACTCATTAATGATTGACTACAACAACAAGTTCATTCTAAAATTGACCTTGTAATACTTCATAACAAAGATATCAACTCATTTAATGCAAATTTATAGACCATTCGTTACCACCTGTCGAAAGTTCAAACTCATTTTGGAGTGTATTACCCAGGCTGCCTTTGACCTGCTTTCACAGGAATTAAGTATTGATTTTAGTAAATTTATCTTCAATATTCATAACAAATAACAAATTTAGATGAAATTATATTTCCAAATCTTGGTGTCAAGCAAATTTATAGCAAGTGAATTTCTTAGTCTGAAGGCTGGGCATGAATTCTTATAGTTATTTAATCTTGATTATTTTAATTTAATTTAGTAAACACTAGATATCATACTGTAAACATTCTTGTCGTAAATATATAACGAATAATATTTTGTACATTGTGCCAGCCAACCTGTTTGTCGCGCCTTGCTGTAATATTCATAATTCGCTCTGCTCTACACATATATACATATGCTCCATGCTATACTTTCGACAAAGTGATAGTGTAATTCTTTCCAAATTCAACTTCGAAAGTTTTTCTATTTTATATTTTTATATTGTTAACCACTGTACTGTTTCCAACGCGCATCCCACACACAGGCAGACTCACTTTGGGTTGTATGCTTTACTGTTAAATAATCGTTATCATAGATACAATATCAGCTTAGAAGCTTCGTCTATTTTCCAGCTTATTTTCACTACCTTTTCCTTTTTTCAACTGTCTCAATATGGAACTGAGCTGTTCATCCATTCGTCGATTCCTACTTTGAAACCTGTCAACATCTCTGTGAACATGGCGTATTTCCATGTCCTGCAGTTGAATGCGTCGATTCTGTTTATTTACTTCTTTCTGCAGCTGTTCGATGCAACGGTGCATTTCTTTTGCATCAACCTCATCAACACTTTCATTTATTTGACTGAATGATCCCAAATCCTGTTTGACACTGAAATGCAACTCTTGACTTGTCTTAACTATGCATGTTTCTGATGAAATTCCCTTACTTCCGAGAGCTGTCAACAACAACAACTGGCGGCGGTGGCACTGGATAACTGTTCAGTGCAGGATAAAATTGATTTATCTCTCCCTCTTTGTGCCTAGATGCAATTTGAGAGTTTCTTTGAAATTTCGATGAAAACTCAGAATTACTTCTCTCCTGCTTCAGCTACAGGTGGTGGCGACTGTGTTCCTGGTACAAATTCACTCACTGGATAAATCTGATTTCGCTTCGGTTCGGCACTGTTGCTTCTGAAATATGGACCTGACTTTCTATTTGCAATCACTTCAATCAATTGTTTAATGAAATAGACGATAGCATGCAACAGTCCAATTATGCTGATTCCAATCCACAGATCCATCTGTCCGCCTATGTCCCCCAGGAAGGCTTGCCAAGTCTGCGCGGGGTGGATGTGGAACTCGGGGAAGGTTCTCTGCAATTGAACATGCAAAAATAGATGCTGAGAATTGTTGCAGAAATTACTTCTTTTGCTTCAATAACCGCAGCATAAGCGATTTGTGTCTTTGGTTTGACGTAGGGACTGCTGGTTTGGGTTATCCTTTTGTCTACCCATTCTTGATTGCAGATCTTTTCTGTGCAATGACAGTCAGTGAGGTTGAACTTGGTGTGGCACTGATTCAACTGACACAGTGAACTGTTTGCGTGCACATCTTGATTGGTTGCATACAAGGTCCAAGGAATACAGTTACAGTTAGTCTTGTGGTAAAACGCAGCTTCACAGCGGTCGATGCACAACTGCATTGGGAGACGAATTGTGCAACTAAAATGAGTGAACTTTGCGCGAAAAGCTTATATTGTAGGCACCTCTCAACGTTTTCCAAATGAGACATGTATCTACCAGTAATTTCTACTGCAGCTGTTGTCAATTTGTCATATGTCAGTTCAACTGAAGTGTCATATGTAGATATTTCAATTCGCAGCTCATCTTCATCCAAATATCCCCAGTCTTCACCCGAGTTATGTTCAACACCGCATCCATGTACAGGACATGCAGTGAATTCTAGCAATTCACTCCTTGCCGCACTACTATTGTCTGACACATCAGCATAAAATGTGAGTAGATATTGTGGCAGTGAACTGCCATCACAGAGAGCTTCTACAGAGGAGAGCATCAGCGGAACCATGATAACATCGTTCAGCCGAGCTGTGGATATTTTCCTGGTGTCATTGTCAGTCCGATTCACGGCACCGATCATGGCCAGTTTCTTGGTGGTTCTGGCCAACCTCAGATTCAAAAGTGACATCAGCTGTTTGTTTGTTTCCTCTACTATGTCGCCCACCGTCAGATTGGCCAATCGTGCTGAGGATGGCAGCCATAAAGTTGTCAGGTTGGGGTTGTCTGACTCGCAAAATGGGTTGTAGATCAGCTCAGACATGTCATAACCCTCAGATAGACTGCAGGAGCCAATTTGACCTGTGTGTTCGGACTGCAAAAATGCCAGCTGCAGTAATATTTCAACCAATAGGCGGTTCTTTTCAGGAATGTGGTAAGAAAACTTTGTCAGTAAGCAGTCTTGATGTTCCGAGATGTTATGCGCCTGCTTGAACTCATCGTACGTCTTCTGTAACTCCTGTCGAAAAGTCTTGTTAGCCATGACGTCAGACCTATTGTTCAATTGCGGCGGTTCAATGTCCATAAGTAAACAATTGGCCAGAAAGGTTGGTAGACACAACTTGTTGTAGTAGGAATCGCAGTAATAGTAACTAGTGAAATCATGTTGCTCAAATTTAATCAGGTACTCCGTTAGTTTTCCTATATGCAGATTGACAAGCTGCAAAAACTGTTCGCTGGTGTAAAAATTGTTGAGTGAAAAGTTGAAGTGGTTGTCATAATCGTACCACGCAAGCAGAAGATCTGTGTAGTTCTTGAACTGTCGGTAAACAAGTTGGTACCAAGAATATGTCTTTGCATGCCAACGGGCTGGCAAGTGTAGTTCTGGGAAGAGAAGTTCGGGACTAATCCTAACCCTCACCCAAACATGCTCAAATTTTTCCAGACGTTTTGAGACAACTTCTACTCTGGTCACTGTCTTATGTTGGGTGTATTCGTACACAGTGTCATACAGATTATAGATAGTGTAGCCTCCAAAAGAGAGTACTACGATGTACCAAAATACCACTTCTTTCCAAGTTTTGGACTCATGAATAAAGCCAAATCCAGTGATTGGAGTTGTAGCATACAAATGATTCTTGCGAAGCCAGTAGTAATTGCGCAGCATAACTGCAACATTCGCAGATCGAACAATAAAGCCAAATCAAACTTTATTCCTCTCCTGCTGTGTGCGTTTTTGCACCGTCTCGACTGCTGTCTTAATTACCATAATTAATTTAGAGTTTATCGAGCAATCAGTCACTAGCTTTTTACTGCAATTACTTACACGTCCTTTTTTTATTCATTTGACTAAAACCCCAGTCGCGTTCTGATTGGTAGATTGATTGATGTTTGGTTCTTAGTGTTCTTGCTGTTGTTGAGAACGAGTGCTAATGGTTTTGAGTCGGACTCAAAACCGCAACGACTTTGCCCTGACGTTTTGCAGCAAGAAAAACATCCTAGCAAAATGGCTGAAGAGAGACAACTACAAATTCTATTAAATTCTTGATTGATTCGATGACTAGCCATGCTTGGAACTCGGAAAAAGGATAAACGAGGAAGAAGTCATTCATTTCAGCGCCCGTTTTTGTATAGGTACCGTACACATTAATCAATTGCTGTTAGGAAACCCCCAGATGGAAAACTGCCTTTAGAGCTTGTTTTTTAAGCGTTTAGTGCATACATGTAACAGGGGGTCTGGGGGGTCTGCCCCCCACCCTAATTTGGCCACCCCCCCCCCCCTGTTGGGGACCCCCCCCCCCCCCGAGACGATTTCACCAACCCCCCCTCCGATTTTTCTGGGAAGTAAATTTTCGAGCAAATTTTTGCAATTTTTTACACTTCCACACACAAAAATTGCCAATATCGCCTGCAAAAGAGCACTTTTTAGCTGTATTTCAGCCCAAATTAGCGATTTTTGGCGATTTTTAGGCCGAAAATTGCGATTTTTCTCGATTTTTGAGCGTTTTTTAGTGCCCACCCCCCCCTCCCCCAAAATTTTGGCTCAGACCCCCCCGGCCGGCGCCAGACCCCCCCAACCCCCCCTCGGCGGATGACCTGTTACATGTATGTTAGTGTGTGTGTTTACGGTAAGCTAAAGCCGGAGCCTAAAAAGTTTTATAATTCTGTACAACTTAACATCAGGGTTCACTGGTGAGTTGTTTTTTCTTACACAACTACCTACGGTTAAGACGTAAAATTCTGCTTTTCATATTTAGTAGAGTGCGAACAGGGATGGAAAATTTTTCCGGAAAAACCACAACCTGTCCGGTGTTCTTATCTAAAATAAAAATGTACCAGTACCGTACCCAGGGCAACTGGGCTGATACACACACACGCTTTCCGGCCGAGTTAGGAAAAAACTCACCGGACCGGATGTAAAAAAACATGACTAAATTACAAAATATTAAGTACTAAATCTGGTAATTTCTGCTATATTACGCTTCTAAATGTTACTTAAAGGCTAATTTTAAAGAAAATTTTCTCGCCCTGGTTGGACAGCGGCCAAACCAGGCCGCTAGAAAATTTTAATCGCAGTGCGAAAAAACCTGTGTACACTACGGGAATGTAACCTGTGCACTGAAATGCAAGTTTGACCCAGCTACGCAAGTATATGGTATTGGGTTATTCGGGTAGTTAGTTTTCAGGTATTGTTCGTAGGTACTCTAAAGGACACCCTCCCGACAGCTCTGAATTTCCGGATTACTTAAGTTTAGAGCTCTTTGAGTTAATGTTTGTACCTAATCGTGTTTGTTTGCTGTTGCGATTCCCTTGTTCCTAGCCCGGCAAACCGTTTAAACTTGTATTCCTAATCGCAAGCCTCAATAATGGTCAGTTGGTGGGGTATCAGTCGCTTCTTTTAGCCGAGGCAGGTACAGTACAAAGCTTTACAATGTACGTATAGGCTTTTTTTAGAGACAAGCTCTGACTTACGAAAAAACACTTTTGGCGGTGTTGCGCGTGACCGGGGGAAAGGAACCATGTATGATTTTTTGTGTTAGTTTAAAGTTGGGCGAGGCAGGCTGTATCCGCTCGGCCGGCGCGGCCAGAAAATCGATAAATCTCGGCCGCGCCGCGCCGTGCTGAGAACTGTGGCTACTTTAAAACTACGGCCGTCGCCTTCGCTAGTGTTGTTAACCGTCAGAATTTAGTTGTTTTTCAATAATAATGAAAAAGAAATCGGGTTGAGAACAGCCGTTAACTGTACAGTCTTCAGATTGACCTTTTGTTCTTTTATATCTTTTGCCCCATCCCTTGTTTCTCGGATGGGTAAAAAAGTCCAGTTTTCTTACTAAAGAGGTTATTTCTCGATTGACTGACTGGAAGTGGACACAGTTAGCTGAGGGTGTATTATTTGCTGGAAAGCTTGCCTCGTCGGCTTCAAGAACAAACACGACCGAAGTCTCTAAGGTGAGTCTGTGGAATGCTATAGGCTTGAAAAGCTGTTTAGTATTGAAAGTTTATTTTGGAACTGTAAAACATCATTCCTCTAAAACAAAGAGGCCAAAACGTTTCTTATCTTAGGTAGAGAACAAAGAGAACAAGCTGATTTTAGGAAAAATATTTCTGACTTGGTTTCAGAGAAATGGCTTGAAATCTGGGAAATGATATAGCTTTTATAATTATAAGGACTGTGAGCTTTGTTTTAGGTCCATAATTCTCGAATGACTGGGCGCAGGAGGTTGATTACATTTGCTGGAAGGTTCGGATCGATTTCTTGAAGAACAAGCTCGGCCGAAACCTCTATAAGGTTAGTGTGTCGAAATTTATTGACTCCAAAACGTACTTAACTGATTACTGAAAATCATACCTGTATAACAGGGGGGTCCGGTAGGTCTTCCCCACCCTACTTCGGTCAGACCCCCGATCGGTGTCTCCCGAGGCGATTTTTCCGACCCCCTTCCGATTTTGTTGGCAGATAATTTTTTGAGCAAATTTTTGCGATTTTTTTAAGTTTCAGACACCAAATTTGCTGAAATCGCCTACAAGATAGCACTTTTTGGCTGTATTTAAGCCCAAATTAGCGATTTTTGAGCGTTTTTAGACCCAACCCCGTCTGTCCTCGAATTTGAGCTGAGATCCCACAGCCGGCGCCAGACCCCCCCAACCCGTCCCCCTTCGGCAGATGAATGACCTGTTACATGCTGAAAATTAATGTTCCAAAATAGGTATAGTCCATTGTTCTAAATTGCATGCCATTTCGGATGCGTTTGGAGCAGACAAGTATTCTTTAAGCAGATGTTCAGCAAAAACGACCCAGGTGGGGTCACGGCCATCCGCAATGTCTTACTGCAAACCTATTTTAACGAAAAATAAGCCAAAAACCTTGATTGTAAGCCAGAAATAGGACGTTTTTGCTTACCATCCTCTCAACCCAGGATTTGAAAATTGACCTCCCTTCAGGCGAAATGCTAGCCCATGTCTAAATGGACCTGTTTGTTGAAATCCGTTTTTTGTCTAGATAAACAATTATTAGTGTGTCAGCAGGTCAGGTATTGGCATTAGCAATTGGGTTTTTCTTGTAATATTTGCACTGTGCGCTCACCTCAGATGCCGATATTGCGTGCAACCGGGTCCTGGATTTCGTGGAGTTTTTCTAGTGCACTAGGTAGATAGCTAAAATGGCTTCGTGGCGGCGCTGTGGGGGCACATTGAAAATTTATTGAATTCAACAGTTCTGTCTGACCTAAATGTCGGTTTCAGAACTATGTGCCGATCGACATCGACGGCTCGGCTCTCATCCACTCACTGATATTGAGGCTACCTGACACTGCAGAACTTGATGTGGGACCGCCGGTTAGTACAATTTTTACTTTTTACTTCACTTTTGGGGAAACACGTGTTTTTTTAGCAAACATGTAGGCGAACAAGTAGAGAACTGGGGGGGGGGGAATCAGGGAAGGTCAGAAATGGACTACAGATTAATTAATTAATTAATTAACTTTCTTATGACTATACGACTCCGGAACGTGTCCTATACCGATGCGTACCCCTAGGGGTATTTTTATATTTGGAAAACAGGCCATCCGGAGCATACATGTGCATGGGGGTGCCCAGGGGGGGACGAAAATAAAAATCTCCCAAACGTTGCTAGAGGCTGCTAGAAAGCCTCTAGATGCGTTTTTAAGCTACAGAAATCAATTTTGGCAACTACGCAACTACGCACCCTTCCTCCAGGCAACTACGCACCAAGCCCGATTTTTTTTTCAAATTTTCCTGGAAAATTTCGATATTTTTGACAATGTTTCTGTCAGAAAAGTGTTTTTTTTTGGCCTTTTTAACTGAAAATTTCGTATTTTTAACCAAAATTTTGGTAAAAAATTTAAATTTCCCGCCAAAATTTGAATTTCCCACCGAAAATTTGCATCTATATCCAGGCAACTACGCACGGAGACCTGGCCGTCCCCCCCTGAGCCGCCGACCATGCACATGTATGATGCGTCTCTAGGGGTACATGTGGATGATGATGTATGATGATATAATGATGCGTCTCTAGGGGTACTTTTATATTTGGAAAAACAGTGCCCTATGCTGATGTAGTGATCATTAGACTCGTCAGGCGAAGGGTTTTCAAATGATATATGACATGATCCTGATTCCCCCAGCTACACCTGATCCTGATTTTCTATTTACAATAATGTTACTTCCGGTTCTTCAGAAGCCGTAGATAGAAGATCTCTTCAAGGTGGTGCTGCGCAGCTACAGGGCAACGCGAAGTAACTGACGACAAGATGTAACCGACCGGCAGTATTGAAACCAAAGTGAGTCGATTGTCAAGCTAATTACTCAGTTACTCAAAATGCTTTTTAAAAAATTGGAAGTCTGAATTAACGAACAGTGACTCGCTAAACCTGTTATTTCGCTTCTGAGGCTATAACTTTGACTGTTGAACTGGATTGAATTTTAGACCCCTGTAACTAAATGCATGCCTTTTCAGGTGCGTTTTGCTGCGTTCAATTATCTGCGTCTGACGAGTCTCATTGAAAGCTGTCGCTGGCTTCGATCTGTGCAAGTTGAGTATGAAGGGATGAAGCAGAAAAGAATATAAAGCACCACCACAAAGCACCATTGCTCAAGAAACGTGATAGGTTCAAAAATTCAAGAGATTATTATGCAATTCGGTATGGGCACTCTAACCTGTATTGTCGTCGGAAAATTAATAAATATTGTACAAATTTGATGAATTTGCTTTGTGATTTCAAGATAAGAGCGGTAAAGCTCTTAGTACGCATACTGTTTGAAACATTTACCAGTCAGCTATGTGCAAAGTGAGTTTTCTATTAGTTATTCGTCAATTAGTGAATTGTACCGATTATTGGTGATAGCAGACAATTTCTTTTCTGACTGATAACGCTCTGAGGGGTGTAGATGTTTGTCAGAATTTGATAGCCGTCCCTGCTTATATAGTTGTAAACAACTAGATTTCAAAGACAGGAAATGATGGATCAGGACGGACCAAAGGATGGCTAACGCTATCGGGAGCTGGGATCATCTTGAGCGAGTGAATGTCTGGGTCCGGCGGAGTTATGAATCTTTTCAATGACGTACGAAAATGTACGTACATTGTATACTGTACGTACTACAATCCGGCCGGCACTACAGTATGTACGTAGACTGTTTGTAGCCTCAGTGCTCAGGAACAACCAATCCGACTAAGTTGGCAGTTACATGGTGAAAGATATACGTATACTCAGTTCCGTATTCTTATTGTCATTGTATTGTTGAGCTGATCTATTGAACCCTCTCTCTATTTCATTTTTCGTACAGAGACCATGAAACAGTCATGACAAAGTTGAGAGGTTAAATGTCAGAATTCGAATCCTAAATGTCAGGATGCCAGTTTGCTATTGATTTCCGGTCACGCAGATCGTAACCTAAGTTTTACCCTCGAACTGCGGCCTCAGGTAATCCCGAGCATCTGAAAAAATCTGCATGTTCCACTGCTCTTGTCGATTGGCAAAACAAAGCCAGCTGTTTTCTGTTCTAGCGATGCCTACTATCAATAAGATGGACTAGCAAACCCCTATGCAAAGTATCGTTTAGCACCTTTATGTAAAAATCGCTATTTTAAGCTGCCAAACAGCGTTTTAGAGCTAAAAACAAGCAAAAAATCATGGAAAGCGCCTCTAAAAACGCCGATTTGTCATAAATACTAGCAGTGGAAACACCAAATTCAGTTACCAAAGGCCTTCTAAGCTAATTTAAGATGACAATTAGAAATTACTGAGCCAGTTTGTTAGTACTGGAGCCGCTACCAGTACTTCTATCTTGGACCAGGGAGGGTCCCTAATTTCTTCTCGGGGAAGGGGTGAGGGTTGTTGGCGTTTCCTGCTGGGGTAATCTTCCTAGTAACCCCCTTAATACATGTATATGGTCATGGGAATTCCGACGCTGGCTTTATATTGCTTCTAAGAAGCCTGGTTCCAGAGTTACGTATTCGGCTTTTTAAGTGCATTGGTTGTGTGTCCGATCCGATCCGATGTGGCGGGGGACGTACGATGTACGGCCCAACGATCAGACCTGCGCGGTCCATTTCGCGACCCCTGAATTCGTCATCTGGGACACTGAGCCCTTCTTTCACTGCCAAGCCACTCCTAGCCATGTTGTTGGGTGTTGGGTGGGGCTTTCTGCCGACGACCACCTCTTTGTGGCAACAAACTTGCCCCGCCGAGTGGATGACCGCACGACGTCGCGCACAGTGGCTTTGCGCCCTAAACCACTACACCACACCAACTGTGCCGGCCGTGTGTATAAATCCATTTGAATTTTCGAAGCGAGGAGTCGTGGCCAACCAAACTCATGGCTATTATAGTCGGACGAGAAATGGATCAATGACAAGTTAGCCGCTAAATTCAGCTACTCCCATTTGTATAAGTAAAGACACGAGCACAATCAAGAGTCCGAAAGGGCACTAGAGCTTGAAGACAGACAAACAAATTACTCTCAAAAGTTAATCATAATACAGTACAAGTTTATGTAGCATGAACTGAACTTGTGTTACTATGTTATTTCGCAAATATTTTCTGTGTTTCGTGTGTAAATTAGCGTCAAATGTTGTTTGGTTATGTTGCACCGTACTGTAAACTAACACCGCATCGCGCAACTTGTTGCACGCTTGACGCATCCGTGCAAGATGCGCCAGTTTCACGCAGTTCCACTCAAATCGGATACAGCCTAGCCGCTCCCTAAATTAAAATGATATTTTTATTTTTTTAGTATAAAAAAGAGGGATAGGGGGTTTTCGAGCCCGCCGATTTTTGACCGACTTCCATCTTTGACCGGGCGCCGTAAGCGCATTTTTAAAGTAATCCTCACCAAATCTGGAACATTTATAGAACCAATGACGCTCTTTCATTTGCACCTATCGACATCGGAGTCGGATTGTAATTGCCGATTTGACAAGCAGTTTTTTGCAGAGATTAGGCCGAAAAACACGTCTTCAGAAATACATATGTTTCACATGCGTGGCATCGAGCTATCCGGCTACAAATTTAACACAAAATAGCCCATGAAATGTGCTTTCGAAAACTGGTTTCAAATTTTTTGGATCTCTTCTAGTTTTGAAGGTATGGCCCTTCAAACTTTAGTGTCACGCACGGCCATTTTCCCCTTTTTAGCACGTTAGGTAATGGCATTTATGGAACTGGACTGTTTCGAAGGCATTACATTGTCGATAAAGCGTTGTATTAATATAATATAACATTGTAAATTCAGTCCCGACACATGTGCAATTGTTATGGATGCTTTCTTTAATCATGCCTAGCTGCAGTTCTGGATGGTAGTGGTACTGTCTGTAAATCTCACCATATACCGGTACATCTCACATTACGACTATGACATAAACAGTGCTTTAGATATACATGTAGAACCAATAAGATATAAGGTAATAGAACTGAACAATAGCTCAAGAATGTCGCAATATTTTGGTTACTACATGCGCTAGTTAAGCAACAGCTACAGTATTGCAGAGTTTCACTAATAGAGATATAGTCGTAGTTTCTAGAAATTACTCATTCTGAAAAGCCAGAATTGCGTAAAAAGTCATACCATTAGAGATTCTGAACATTGTGCATCGCACAATCGAGCACCAACCTATCATAGCAGCTAAGCTTATGCTGAATTTGTTTATCACATTTTTACCGGCAGCCAAGGCTGCCGGTATAAGATTAGCTTTTCGTTAAGCGTGTAGGATGCAATTGCATCTTAAGCGTGTGCTCTCGGCGCCGCTCGGCTCGCTCGTTGTAAAGCTGCTAGCCTTTAGACACTCCAGCAGGAAGGAGAGTTTACTCAAACAGTTCGTTCTCAGTCATTTCTCTATGAATTCGGCTCAGATTTTCAGGATTTATTAACCAGATAACTAGGTACCTATTGCGAAAGTTTGGCCCGAAAATTCCAAGTCCTGCTGGTTCCGTGGCTCGAAAACTGACAACAGCTTACTGAGAATTGCAACTGAAAGCTGTTTTTTGAAAGAATAGCAAAACAGAAAACTGCTTTTAAAGGAATACTTGAAGAGTTTACAGTCTGACAGGTTTGAAAGACAAAACTGATTTTTAAAGAACTACCTAAAGAGTTACTGAAAGAAACAATTGCTTGAAAGACAAAAAAGCGTTTTGAAATGGTCTAAAACTTTTACTATCAGAAATAATTACTTAAAAGAGTGTCAGTAATATAGATACGTACATATGTACTACTGACTGCAGTGTTGTTGGGGTTTTTAAACGGAAATAGAAGGAATAAGAATATGGTAATATTTTGATCCATTTATTTAGTGCATTTCAAGCTTTCCATTGATAGCCTACTGTACGTAGTCCAACACAGGAAAGGACAGTTTCCTCATCACTCATAATTTATTATCAATGCCTTTGGTTGGATATCTATATTACCAGAAGACTGTAGAATTCTTTGGAAGGGAATTGAAAATTCGTGTTTTTAAAAATGTCAGAATGCCTTACAACGGAATGCTGCTTTGAAAGATTTGCCTTAAAGTGTGCCAAAATTATTTGGAAAGGAAAGCTCCTTTTTGAAAGATTTGCCTAAATCGTGTCAGAATTCATTGGAAGCGAAAGCTGCTTTTTGAAAGATTTGCCTAAAGAGTGCCAGAATTCTTTGGAAGAAAAAACTGCTTTCTGAAAGATTTGCCTAAAGAGTGCCAGAATTCTTTGGAAGCGAAAGCTGCTTTTTGAAAGATTTGCCTAAAGAGTGCCAGAATTCTTTGGAAGAAAAAACTGCTTTCTGAAAGATTTGCCTAAAGAGTGCCAGAATTCTTTGGAAGCGAAGGCTGCTTTTTGAAATGTTTTGCCTAAAGAGTGCCAGAATTCTTTGGAAGCGAAAGCTGCTTTTTGAAAGATTTGCCTAAAGAGTGCCAGAATTCTTTGGATTGGAAGGGAAAAGTCCTGTTTTTGAAAGATTTCCCAAAAAGAATGTCAGAATTCTTTCGAATGGAAAGCTGCTTTTTGAAAGATTTGCCAGAAGACTGTAGAATTTTTTGGAAGGGAATTGAAAATTCGTGTTTTTGAAAGATAACCTAAAGGCATGTCAGAATGCCGCAGAATGAAATGCTGCTTTGAAAGATTTGCCTAAAGAGTTACAAGTTACAAGTTTATCAATTGAAGGGCGCGGCCAATTGACTGGCTACCACCCTATATCCGATCACAACAGTTGTGTCAAAATTGTTCGTAATACAAGAAACAAGCAAACACAACAAAAGTTTACAAGGAGGCCTTGGTCCTTGGCCTTGGCCAAAAGTTTACAAGGAGTGCCAGAATTCTTTGGAAGCGAAAGCTGCTTTTTGAAAGATTTGCCTAAAGAGTGCCAGAATTCTTTAGAAGCGAAAGCTGCTTTTTTAAAGATTTGCCTAAAGAGTGCCAGAATTCTTTGGAAGCGAAAGCTGCTTTTTTTAAAGATTTGCCTAAAGAGTGCCAGCAGTCTTCGAAAGCGAAAGCTGCTTTTTTAAAGATTTGCCTAAAGAGTGCCAGCAGTCTTCGAAAGCGAAAGCTGCTTTTTTAAAGATTTGCCTAAAGAGTGCCAGCAGTCTTCGAAAGCGAAAGCTGCTTTTTTAAAGATTTGCCTAAAGAGTGCCAGCAGTCTTCGAAAGCGAAAGCTGCTTTTTTAAAGATTTGCCTAAAGAGTGCCAGCAGTCTTCGAAAGCGAAAGCTGCTTTTTGAAAGATTTGCCTAATGAGTGACAGAATTATTTGGAAGCGAAAGCTGGTTTTTGAAAGATTTGCCTAAAGAGTGCCAGAATTCTTTGGAAGCGAAAGCTGCTTTTTGAAAGATTTGCCTAGAGAGTGCCAGAATTCTTTGGAAGCGAAAGCTGCTTTTTGAAAGATTTGCGTAGAGAGTGCCAGAATTCTTTGGAAGCGAAAGCTGCTTTTTGAAAGATTTGCTTAAAGAGTGCCAGCATTCTTCGAAAGCGAAAGCTGCTTTTTGAAAGATTTGCCTTAAAAGATTGCCAGAATTCTTTGGAAGCGTAAACTGCTTTTTGAAAGATTTGCCTAAAAAGTGCCAGAATTCTTTGGATTGGAAGGGAAAATCATCTGAAAGAATTATCTGAAGAGCTTACTGTCAGAAAGACTTGTTTCAAAGAGAAAACTGCATCTGAAAGAATTGCCACCCACTTACTTCAAATAAAAGTTTACTGACGTTTTCCTCTGCTGCCGGTCTAATTTTGTAAAAAATTTCCAAAAAAATCTGTCTCTGCCTCAAAAACTGAGAGGATGTTCAAAATGATCAAACTATCTAAAGTTTTATACACTCATTTTGAAGAACCGTCTTGTTTGCTGAATGAGTAAATATAGTAGATGCAAATGGCAGTTCGACGAACCAGCGCAAGAATCCAAAACAGTTTGCATGGCTACTGTTGCAAAGCACAAGGAGATAAGGAGAAACATCTGGAATACCAATGATGGAAAACTAATTTGACAGATTTATGAGATGAGATTATTGAGCTGATCAGGCCAAATGAATAGCATTTGAAGCAGTAGCATGCTGTTTGCAATAGCTGCTATTATTATTCAAACAAATGTACTGTATGAAATGAACTGGTTCAGAATTACGTATACCATAGTCACTAAAATGAAATAACAACAGTTCATACATGGGCCGGAAAAATCCGGAGGGAGGTATGGAGCCCTCAGGGCGGGGGGGGGGTCCCCCGAAAGAAGGCCAAAAAACGCCTATTTTGCCTTAAATAAGCGAAAATTTTCTTCCTCCTGGAGGGGAGGGATGGGCGAGGGGGTAAACTCCCCTTACCCTCGGCCCATGTATGCTAATTGGAACTTAAGTAATAATTGGCCAGTAAGATTGGATACAATCAGTCATCACACATGTAATAGCTCCGGGCTGACCTGGGGGAGGGGGTAGGGGGTTTTCATCAGGAGGGTGGTCCCAAATTGCAAAAAGCTCCAAAACGCCTGGAAATGCGTTTTTGCACGAGGGGGTGGGGGAGGTATGATCAGCCGAGGGGGAGGGGTATACCCCCCTTACCCCCCGGCCCATGTATGCAACAGTTTAACTTTTCTGACAAAATGCCAGATACTTGCATTTTGTGAATGCCTATACCTAAACCTGATATCTGATTGTGTTTTCGAAGTACCTGTACCTGTTCTATAATCAGGTACTTTCTCAACCAACACCTGACCACAGTAGCTAAATAATTCATGAGATTTAGGCCAGCGCGGCAAGTTTTGACTGAATAAACTAGAAGTATGTAATAAAACTGTGCCAAAAATCGCTAAATTAAAAGGCAAAACAACAGCAATCATATATGTACCGGAAAATCCGTAGGGGGGCTTGGAGGTCATCTCAGGAATCGGTCCCAAAAACTTCCAAAAATCACCTATTTTGCCTTTAAAAAGAAAAAAAGTCGGTGAGGGGGAATGACCGACTGAGGGGGGAATGTATACCCGCCGCCTGGCCCATTTATGACAGCAATAATTATGTATATTAGGTTTCTAAGAAATCTTGAAAATCACCGCGCTACTAGGCTAGGCGTTGGTTAACACTGCATTACTGTACGTACATATAAAAGAAGGGGTACTATGCTTTTTTTGCTTAGGATGGTGTATCGGTGGTACAGGTGCCGAGAGTAAACCAGTTCGTCAGCACTGTGTTTAGTGTGCTTCTTATACTGGGACCACACTGTCGTCCGAACCGTGCAAAACTGCATCATATGACTACAACAAAGTGCTGCGTTTAAAAGAGTAAATGACAGCATCTGGACCCTACATCCAGGCAACCTATCAGATTTATAACAATAATCAAAACCTTCGGCCATTTAGACGGTGTTGATGCAGACATTCCACTCAAATCAAAACAGCAACTAAGATAACGGTGGTTTTCCTTCACTCTACCAATAGCGTTTGCAGCGTGCATGTTTAAGAATTCACAAGCAAGTACGACCTCGCCTTCACAACCATAATACTTTCAGGATGTGTCAGCAGTTAATTTACAAAGTCAGATTATATTATAACGCTTCAACAACGATTTTACAGCACTGCAGTGCTCAAATTGCCATTACCTAACGTGCTAAAAAGGGGAAAATGGCCGTGCATGACACTAAAGTTTGAAGGGCCATAACTTCAAAACTAGAAGAGATCCAAAAAATTTGAAACCAGTTTTCGAAAGCACATTTCATGGGCTATTGTGTGTTAAATTTGTAGCCGGATAGCTCGATGCCACGCATGTGAAACATATGTATTTCTGAAGACGTGTTTTTCGGCCTAATCTCTGCAAAAAACTGCTTGTCAAATCGGCAATTACAATCCGACTCCGATGGCGATAGGTGCAAATGAAGGAGCGTCATTGGTTCTATAAATGTTCCAGATTTGGTGAGGATTACTTTAAAAATGCGCTTACGGCGCCCGGTCAAAGATGGAAGTCGGTCAAAAATCGGTGGGCTCGAAAAAACATGGTTTTTCAACTTTGGGCGCCGATTTCTCCGGAATGGGTGGGCCCCCAGCCGAACCGGCTGGGTTTTGTAATATCCACACTTTAGTGGTTCAGATCAGCGAATAAAAATGGGGGGTCAAAAAATTCCATCCGCCGCCCTCATAAGGCAACCTGCCCGATTTTTTTTTGCAACGCCTCTTAAACTACATACGGATCTCATCAACACGACTCCTTAGCATACATGGGCCGGGGGGGTCGTGGGGTTTGCCCACCCCCCCAACTTGGGCGCGACCCCCCCCCCCCAAACGACCCCACCCACCTGAAGCCGACTTTTGTTCCTGACCCCACCGACCAAACTCGCCGCGACCCCCCAAACCGGCAGGCCCAGCCCCAAATTTTCGGATTTTGACTACCCCAACCCATTTTTCCGGCCCATGTATGCTCGTTAGTTATCTTCCCTCAATTTTCTTGGTTAGCCCACGCACCCATCTTATGGTCTTTAAATTATCCCTGCAAAAAAGTCAGCTTGCTCACAGAACTTGTTCCAATCTTGCGAATTTTGCACCTCAGTTACTAGAAGTAACGTTCGATTAGTACTAGCAGTTTGTATGCGTTTATTTTATTAAACTGTATCCTCAGTTCTCAGAATCCCGTAAATGCGTTTTAAAGGCCAATTTTTGAAAATTCTTTCTTTTTTACCTATAGTACAGTCAGGCACTTAACGCCGTTTATGGTACCGACACCATATAAGGTGGCGGTACCACCTATGGTACCGGTACCTAGGGTAGTGGTACCATATAAGGTGCCCCACGTTCGGCGACTGTGGTGGTGCCATACAAGTATATGGTACCCCTACCCATAGCCGTGAGTGCCGGTACGATATATGGTGACGGTACCATATACGGTACCGGTACCATACCACTACCATATATATGGTACGAAATCTGAACAGAGTGGTACCATATATGGTACCGGTAACAACTCGAAGGTAGGGGTAGGGTAGGAAGTAAATCTTCTTTACTTTACATTCTGATTCGGGTGTCACTTTACACCAGGACGGAATTGTTTCTTGTTTCAGTTCACTGCTTACCATTGTACACTGTACTACCACTGCACAGTCCACACTACATACACAGACTCTAGTCCGTTTAATCTGCGCAATGGCCAAGCCAGTCCAAGTAACTTTCAAGCTGCATCACGAGTTCTCTGCCTGTTGTCTGGAGCGTTGTCTGTATGACCAGATGGTCTACTCGCCACACATGGAAGTCTACGGTTCACACATGGTCTGGGCCATAATGCTGCTGCCGAAGGGAGGTGAAAGTGTTCACGGTCAGTCGCACCCACGCTTGTTTGGAGTGTTTCTGAGCAACAGAGGCAGTCGTGACGTCACAGCATCCTACAAACTCTTTGTGGTGCAGGCGAGTGGTAAGAGAGAGTTGCTGGTTACTGTAGAAGGCAGCACGTTCGCGGCGCAGCCCAATACTCATGGTACTTGGGGAGCTTACTGTAGCAGAATTCCGCAAGGAGCCGCAGCCGCCGACAGTGATGGCTTGTTGCGCATTGAAGTGAGCTTAGCTTACTTATCATCACAACTTACACTTATGGATCGGTTGTTTGTAGACAGGACAGGGCTACCCCTTTCAAGCTCTGAAAAGAGCGAGGGGTGTCCTGAGCTGTCCGAAAGTACAGTGGAACTCGTAAACAAACAAACATTCTGCAGAGCACGAAGTATTAACGTACCTACTGAAGTCATTCAGTAAAGGTACAGGGTGTGCAAAAAAAGCAAGCCAGTACATTTTTTACCGTTTTGTAGTTCTCAAATGGTTTCCAAACTTGAAACACCTAAATCACGGAGCGTTTGGTTAAAACATTTCCCTATTCAATGTGCTAAGCTAAACTGATTACATTTTGGCGCTTTTTTCACGCAGAAACTGTTTTCGGATATTCTCTGACAGTTTTTGGTTTTTTGTGTGTTTTGCCCGTTTTCGGGTATACCGTCTGGTTTTTGGACAATCCTCAATACATTGTACATGTAACGGGGGGTCTGGGGTCTACCCCCACCCAACTTAGGCCAGACCCCCGGTTGGGGTCCCCCCCCCCCCCCCCCGAGATGATTCTCCCCTCCGATTTTCTGACAAGTAATTTTTTGAGCAAATTTTTGCTATCTTTTACAATTTCAGGCACAAAAATTTCCAAATCGCCTGTGAAACAGCAGTTGAGACTGGCGGATGACCTGCTACATGTACAAACTTTATTTGACAACAGATTCACTATAGCGTGATGATTTTCTGAACTCCTTCCTTCCCACACTATTATGTAATTTGTGGACGGCCTCTAAAGCAGACATGAGATAGCATTTCGGCTGAGGGGCAGATGTGGTCAAAGTGTCCTCTTGGTTTGAATAAAAGTTTTATAATAAAACGGGGCTGAGGGAGTTGACCTCTTCAGGCTTTGACCTACCCCTCGGACAGGCGCTACCCTACTCTCAGGAATTTGTGAAGAATTTTGTATAGAAAATAATGATCATTATGCCTAGATTAGGTGTGTGTAACTGAGCTTAAAATAGCTTGTTTTAACCTATTTTTGCGAAGAATAAACCTAAAAACATTGTTTTTAGTCAAAACTCGGACTTTTTGGCTTACCGTCCGCTCAGGCCCCCATACCCGCCCTCAATTCCCCTCAGGATTTGAAAATTTACCACCTCCTCAGCCGAAATGCTAGCCCATCTCGGCTGAGGGCAGACATGGGCAAAGGGGGGTGCTGAGGGGGGAGTTGGCGGAAAAATGGGTTGGGGTAGTCAAAATCCTAAAAATTTGTGGGTGGGCCTGCCGGTTTGGGGGTTGCGGCGATTTTGGTGGGTGGGGTCAGGAACAAAATTTTGAGACGATTTTTCTCACAAGTAATTTTTTGAGCAAATTTTAGCGATTTTTTGCATTTGCAGACACAACACTTTTCAGCTGTATTCCCGCCCAAATTAGCGATTTTTGACGATTATTAGCCAACAAATAGCGATTTTTGAGCGTTTGTAGTGCACAACCCAATACATGGGCCGGAAAAATCAGGAGGGGGTATGGAGACCGGGGGGGGGGGGGGGGGGGGGGGTCGGATAAAGGCAAAAAAACGCCTATTTTGCCTTAAATAAGCGAAGATTTTCTCCCTCCGGGAGGGGGGTATGGCCGGCCGAGGGGGTAATATTGGCCGGTGAGGGGAGGGGTATAACCCCACACCCCCGGCCCATGTACAATGTATGCCCAACCCGACCCCTCCCCTTCTGCGGATGACCTGTTACATGTCTGCTGCACTTGTTTCCGGCCGAGCTGACGGTGGACGGCGAGCATTTCCAATGGCCGCAAGCAGACCGGTTCGCGCTGAACCAGTTCAATAGCATTGAGGAGAGCGAGCCAGTCAGGGACCCGAACAGATTCGAGTTGTCCTCGGCCGATGGAGCTCTATTCTACGTGCACAAGGACCGAGTGGCCTTCGACTGCGAGTACTTCCAACGGTTGTTCGACAAGAACTTCCAAGAGGGCGGCAGCGATTCGGCCGTGATGCGCAATGTCAGTGGCCCGGTGTTGCGGGAGTTGCTGCACTTCATCTACCTGCTCACACCCAGTCCACTGCTGCCCGTCATCGCAGAACAAGTGGTTCAGGCCGCCGACATGGTCGGTTTGCATCGGCTCAAACAGCTATGTCAAGTGGAACTGCTGAAACGAGAGATCGGTGTGAGTTTGCACGGCTGTTCTATGTCCTTATTAGGCAACAGTACTGCAAATTTTTTAGTGTTAGAGAACAGTCAGCACTTAACGCCGTTTATGGTTCCGACCATATGGTACCGGTACCTACCTTGTATGGTACCAGCACAGGCCCCGAACATTGGGGTACCATAATATGGTGCCACTAGCCTAGGTACCGGTACCATAAGCAGACATGGGCAACGGGGGGCCTGAAGGGGGTTGCCCCCTCTCAGGCTCCGACCCCTCCCAGGAATTTTTTGGAAGAATTTTGCAAAGAAAATTATGATAAAAATATGCCTGGATTAGGTGTAAATGAGCTCAGAATAGCTTAATTTAATGAAAAATAAGCCAAAAAACCTTGATTTTAGATAAAAAAAGTCGGACTTTTCGGCTTGCCACCCCTCAGCCCCCTTACCCCCAGCCCCCCCCCTCAGGAATTGAAAATTCTACTCCCCCCATCAGCCGAAATGCTAGCCCATGTCTCATGTTTGACCATATGGTGTCGGTACCATAAACGGTGTTAAGATGCATTTTGCGAGAAAGTCAGCTTTGAGGGGGCAAGCAGGGTCATCTCACGGATCTGGCTGATATTTATATATATTAAAATAGAGCACAGTCGAAGACCAACGGTGCATGCCCGGCCACCAGCAACCCCTGGAACCGGAGCTACACCCCCTCAAAGTTGGGTCGGCAGCAATTTTCGGGCTCATTTTAATAGCTCTGACACCCTCCATTCAAACGATCACCCTTCATTCGTTTCTTAAGCTAGGATCCCGACTCGCATATGGTTTTGTAGCTGGTCCAATGGCCTTTCATTTTCTGGTACTCCCGTTTCCAGATCGTAGCTGGTTACCGAGATATTCGCCGAAAACTACGAAATTTCCGCAAAATGCCACTCCGTTTTTTTTCGAAAAATCTTTATAACTTTTTGTGCAAAGGCCCTGCCAAGCTAATGTTTTAACAAAAGTTAGGTATGAGTTGGCCAAACAAAATGAGCACCCTAAAGTGTGCGGTTTGGGGGGAGGGGGGTGTTTTGGTCTCTCAAAGGTGTTCGAAAAAAATTTGTTCCTGCTAAACTTAGTGGTTAGCATACTGTTATATGCAGTTTTGTGTGCTGAGTTCGAAAATGCATTCAGTTTAGCTAGATTCGCTCTGGATCGGGAGAAATTGGCGTCCAAATTTGAGACCAATCCTATTTCTTGAGTGGCACTACTCGCTAGTATAACCATTAACCGCGATGCAATGCAGTTTTTCTTATGTAGTTTTTGATGCTGATTTCGAAAATAACTTTATTTTTGCTCTACCTTGCCTACTTTTGAAGATATCGGCATTTTTATGATTTGGGAAGAAAACGGCTGCACTTGCTATAACATGCTCGTTTGAAAGGTGACTCAATTCAGTCGCTTCTAGGGTACAGAGCCATATAAATTTATATCACCTAATGCAGTTTTTGCCGCTGATTACGAAAATGGCATCTGTTTTTCAATCTGACTGCTCCTGAGCTACTTATGTAATTTTAATGCCCTGGTACTCAGACCATACATGTACTGGGGGTTTCGGGGGGTTACCCCCCTGCTGCCCCCCCCCGAGACAGGTTAAGGGACCCCTCCCCCCCCCGACCAAAAAATACAAGTGGTGGTAGTGGCTCCAGTATTAACAAACTGGGTCAGAAATCACTAATTTTTAGCCTAAAATTCACTTGAAAAGCCTTTGGAAACCGAATTTGGCGTTTCCACTTCTGATATTTAAGAAAAATCGGTGTTTTTGGAAGCTCTTTTTGTCATTTTTTTGCTTGTTTTTAGCTTTAAAACGCTATTTGGCAGCTTAAAATAGCGATTTTTAGCGTCCTTACTGAAAAAAAACGTGCTAAAAACGCATTGCTAGGCGTTTTGGAGCTTTTTGAAATTTGGGACCCCCACCTGGGCGAAACCCCCCTCGACCCCCCACCTGAGGAAACCCCCCCTACCCCCCTCCCCCAGGTCGGCCTGGAGCTGTTACATGTATGACTCAGACAATAAGTTATCTGTCAAATCTGGATGTAACGTGGTATCTATCTGGGAGCAGTTTTTTCTGTTGATTCAGAATATCATCATATTTTTGCGCTAAGGCCACTTGGTCGCAAGTTATGGACCTCCGAAGTTTCGTTAAGAAACATGCCGTGACAAGCCGTAATCCTGAAATAAATGTTCAGCATTCATGCATTTCTGAAGGGAACCTTTTGTCAGTCAATAGTGTACCCGACCTATTTTGACCCGCTGAGTTCAAAAATGGCGCTTGTTTTAATCTATAGTTACTCGTTTTGGAGATATATGAATATTAATGCAAATTTTGTTTGATCAGTAATATCTCAAAATTGAACAGCAGTAGAGAAAAACAAAGGTCATTTTTTAACTTAGCGGGTCAAAATAGGTCGGGTACTCTATTGACTGACAAAAGGTTCCTTCAGAAATGCATGAATGCTGAACATTTATTTCAGGATTACGGCTTGTCACGGCATGTTTCTTAATGAAACTTCGGAGGTCCATAACATGCGACCGAGTGGCCTTAGCGCAAAAATATGATGATATTCTGAATCAGCGGAAAAATCTGCACCAGATAGATACCACGTTACGTCCAGATTTGACAGATAACTTATTGTCTGAGTACCAGGGCATAAAAATTACATAAGTAGCTCAGAAGCAGTCAGATTGAAAAACAGATGTCATTTTCGTAATTAGCGGCAAAAACTGCATTAGGTGATATAAATTTATATGGCTCTGTACCCTAGATGCGACTGAATTGAGTCACCTTTCAAACGAGCATGTTATAGCAAGTGCAGCCGTTTTCTTCCCAAATCATAAAAATGCCGATATCTTCAAAAGTAGGCAACGTAGAGCAAAAATAAAGTTATTTTCGGAATCAGCATCAAAAACTACATAAGAAAAACTGCAATGCATCGCGGTTAATGGTTATACTAGCGAGTAGTGCCACTCAAGAAATAGGATTGGTCTCAAATTTGGACGCCAATTTCTCCCGATCCAGAGCGAATCTAGCTAAACTGAATGCATTTTCGAACTCAGCACACAAAACTGCATATAACAGTATGCTAACCACTAAGTTTAGCAGGAAAAAAAATTTTTCGAACACCTTTGAGAGACCAAAACACCCCCTCCCACAAACCGCACACTTTAGGGTGCTCATTTTGTTTGGCCAACTCATACCTAACTTTTGTTAAAACATTAGCTTGGCAGGGCCTTTGCATAAAAAGTTATAATGATTTTTCGAAAAAAAACCGAGTGGCATTTTGCAACAATTTCGTAGTTTTCGGTGAATATATTGCTAACCAGCTATGATCTGGGAACGGGAGTACCAGAATATGAAAGGCCATTGGAACAGCTATAAAATCATATGCGATTCGGGATCCTAGCTTAAGAAACGAATGAAGGGTGATCGTTTGAATGGAGGGTGTCAGAGCTATTAAAATGAGCCCGAAAATTGCTGCCGACCCAACTTTGAGGGGGTGTAGCTCCGGTTCCAGGGGGTTGCTGGTGGCCGGGCATGCACCGTTGGTCTTCGACTGTGCTCTATTTTAATAGATATAAATATCAGCCAGATCCGTGAGATGACCCTGCTTGCCCCCTCTCTTCGGCACCAAAGCTGACTTTCTCGCAAAATGCATCTTAAGTGCCTGACTCATACATGTACGTAATAGGTCATCCGCCGAAGGTGGAGGGGGTTGGGCTGTGTGGCGCCGGCCGGGGGTCTGCACCGGTATAAACAAAAGTTTTTTTTCCGTTCAGCTCACCTGAACGGAAATTTTTGCACAACCGTTGCGAGCTAACAAGTTGACATTTTTTGCTGCAAATTTGTCAGGCACTACAGTTTCTACAAAAGAAATTCTAGACCAACTTACAGAACGAACGACTAAGAATTGAGCTCACAGCAGTCTTTCAAATTTTCCATTCAGGTGAGCTGAACGGAAAAATTGTTTGTTTCTACCGGTGCTGAGCCCAAATTTTGGGAGGGGTTGGGCACTAAAAACGCTCAAAAATCGAAAAAATTGCAATTTTTCGACTAAAAATCGTCAAAAAGAGCTAATTTGGGCTGAAATACAGCTAAAAAGTGCTGCTTCACAGGTCATTTTGGTTGTTTTGTCTTTGAAATTGCAAAAAATCGCAAAAATTTGCTCAACTAATTACTTGCCAGAAAAATCGGAGGGGTTCGGAAAAATCGTCTCGGTGGGTCCGGGTGGTCTGGCCTAATTGGGTGGGTGGACCTCAGACCCCCTGTTAGATGTATGGCCTGACTTTAGAATGTGTCATAATCCATACATGGATGGGGCTGGGACTTTACCGTACATGTAACAGGTCATCTGCCGAAGCCGAAGCAATTTTAGTCTCTGAAATTGTAAATCGTCGTAAAAATTTGCTCAAGAATTGTCAGAAAAATCGGAGGCGGTTGGAGAAAAATGGTCTTGGGGCGGTCCCCGATTGGGGATCCGGTCTAAGTCGGGTGGGGGTACAGACCCATCGGACCCCCTGTTATACTGTACGTACAGTGTACATAGACTTTACGCCTCCACCTTGCTTGGTCGGTCGATTTTCAGGGGTTATATGACTAAATTCACTGAACTGTCAAAAGGGCAGCGCGTTGAAGGGCTCTTATGAGTATGCGTGTCCTCTTCTGTCTGGTACAGAATAAAGTTGAACAACAACAATCTGCAAACCCTTTCCAGTTCAGTGACAACTCGTCAATAGTGTACGAACTTTCAGCTCTCTACGCAAAACTCGTTTTCTTGGTCTGAATACCAATGCTCGATCCTGTTAGACCCTGACTCTAAAGAGATATCTCCTATTTAGAGCTCATTACACTAACTATACTCTCACTTACATAACTTTTTTCTAAAGTTTGAATATGTTTCCTTTTTTCAATTTTTTAGAACCCCCATACATGGCCGGGGGTTGGCGGTTTACGAGCTCCCCGGCCAATACCCTCGGTCGACCATACTCCTCCCCAGGGAGGGAAGGTTTTTCCCCGCTTTTTTAAGGCAAAAAAGGCGAATTTTGGGCTTTTTCGAGACCCCCAACCCATGCATGAGAGCCGTATTGGAAAAAATTTCCGAAAAGTTCAAAACTTTACTTTAGTCGGACAAAGAGGCCGTCCATAAACTACGACGTTCATCGGAGAGGGGGTGGGGTGGTTGTCTAAACCTCGGAAAACGTTGCACAAGGCAGAGGGGTGGGGGTTTATATCGAAAAGGTCGACGTTTTTGGTGCCCAAGAAGCTTTTGTCCGCCCGCACAAGGAAAACTCAACCCAATTCATGTTTCCAACTGCCCGAGTCATGTTTTCAATTGGTTTGTCATTGTCAAAAAGGTTTCATTTTCATTTTAAACTTCTACAGTAATACGTACGTACACGTTATTTTCCAATGTCAGACACAGTGCCAAGTTTAGTAGGGAGCAGACATGGGGAAAAGGGGGCTGAGGGGATCGACCGACCTCAGACTCTGACCTACCCCCAATCAGGCCGCCGCTAACCCCCTCAGGAAGTTTTACGGAGAATTTTGTATAGAAAATTTTGATTCAAGTATGTCTGTCTACATATATTAGGCGTTTGAGCTCCGAATAGCTTATTTTAACCTTTTTAACAAAAAATAAGTGTGAAAACCTTTGATTTTAGCAAAAATCGGACGTTTTGCCTTACCATCCTCTCAACCCCAATCAGCCGCCGCTGCATCCCCTCAGCCCCCTCAGGATTTGAAAATTTACCGCCCCTCCTCTCAGCCGAAGTGCTAGCCCTTATATGGTGGGAGGTGTCGGAGAAAAGGTTGTATGTAGTACTTAATTTTTTGAAACGGATTGTGCTGAAAACGTCGCTAATTTCTGAACTTCCCAAAGGCCCAAAGCGAAAACCGGAGGGCACGACATGGCCGAGCCTGATTTTATTGCTCGCGGACATGCCCGTGCGCGTTGTATTGTAGTTTGGGATTTGGGAGCTCCCAAACTATCTCAGGTACATACGTACGGGAGACGCCCAGTTCGCCGCGACCGGTTCGCCGCGCCCAGTTTGCCGCGGCCGGTTTGCCGCGAGCCGGTTCGCCGCAGGGTTATACCGCCGCGGACCGGTTCGCCGCAGGTAATATTTTTTAATTAGGTTTAGCAAGCTTACATATACTGTGGCAGCTTCCGATGTGCGACCTGCGATCAGACTCGAGGTCCATTTCGCTTCTCCGTGATTCGTCATCTCGGACGTTGCCCTTCTTTCACTGCCAGCCACTCCTAGCCATGCTGCTGGGTGCTGGTCACCAGGAGGGCGGCCGGTGCGTCGATGCCATGATGCTGACAGGTCCCGACGGCCGAGGATTCCCCGGCATAGTTGGTTTCTCAGACAGCTTCTGACATCGTAGATGTTCTTCCCAACGCGGCATGCTTTGTGGAGCGGCTTCGGTGCAACGGCAGATCCAGTTGGTTCCCATTTTACCTACTCGCTGTAACCAGCTTTCGGTGGCCTGGGTGGAGCTTTATGCCGACGACCAACTCTTTGCCAAAAATGTTGATTTTAGTATAAAAACTGGGACTTTTTGGTTTATCAGCCGCGCTACCCCCTCAGCCCCCGTCATGATTTGAAAATTCATCAGTATGCATACCTTGTCATGTCTGATAGTAACAAAGAGACTTAAACCGAACGATGACCACAGCACCACTTCGATGCGTTGACACGGTTAACACAATCCGCTAACACGATATACAGTATAGATCAAAAAAAATGTCCCATCGCTTTTTCGACCTTCACTCAAACGTTTCGTTCTCAGTCAATTCTTTACCGATTTGGCTCAAATTTTCAGCAAAAATTACCAACACGGTTGGCTAAATATTCTGCAAGTTTGGTGCGAAAATTCCAAAGGAAAAAATTTTTTTGAACCAGAAAGTGAAAATCATAGTGGTCTGTGTAAATTCAAATTTCCCGCGTAATTACGGCGCTCTCGCTTAGATAGTTGCAGCAATTATCGGGCGGACATTTGGTCATAACATATTCAGACGGCAGCCCTCTGGCTTAAGGGACACTAAAATTGGGGAATTTTAAAAACATGATCGAAAATCCCATAGTTAAGAAATCTGTACATTCTGGAATCAAAGCACTGAATCAGTTGTCAATCAACACAGATTGTAGCAGGAAGTTCGACAAATGAATGAACCTGATATTTAAACTCTGTTTCACATCATAGAAACCTTCTCCACAGTGTTTTTAGAAAATCGAAAATCTTCTGAATTGTCATTTCACCGTTTTTACGAAGAAAAGTCACATTTTGTCATGTTTTTGAAATTCCCCAATTTTAGTGACCCTTAAGCCAGAGGGCTGCCGTCTGAATATGTTATGACCAAATGTCCGCCCGATCATTCCTGCAACTATCTAAGCGATAGCGCCGTAATTACGCGGGAAATTTGAATTTACACAGACCACTATGATTTTCACTTTTCGGTTCAAAAAAATTTTTTCCGTTGGAATTTTCGCACCAAAGTTGCAGAATATTTAGCCAACCATGTTGTTAATTTTTGCTGAAAATTTGAGCCAAATCGGTAAAGAAGTGACTGAGAACGAAACGTTTGAGTGAAGGCCGAAAAAGCGATGGGACATTTTTTTTTATCTATACTGTATTTACATGATCTGCTAACACGTGTTAGTAGATCGTGCTAACCGTGTCGGCACTGAGACCGACTCCAGCGTGTTAGCACATCGCTAACACTGTTAACACGATATACATACGTACAGGATTTGCTAACACGTGTAAGCAGATCCTGTTAACCATGCCGACAGAATCGTTTTTCCTGTGACAGTACAAGTACGCTTGCTAAACCGAATTTAAAAATTATTATCTGCGGCGAACCGGTCCGCGGCGGAATAACCCTGCGGCGAATCGGCTCGCGGCAAACCGACCGCGGCAAACCGGGCGCGGCGAACCGGTCGCGGCGAACTGACCCCAACCCCATACGTACATGTAACAGGCCATCGGTCGAAGGGTGAGGGGGTGTGGTCTGGCGCCGGCCGGGGGGTCTGAGCCCAAATTCTAGGGAGGCGGACTGGCACTGAAAAACGTTCAAAAATCGCAATTTTTCGGCTACAAATCGTCAAAATCGCTAATTTCTTCTCACATACAGCTGAAAGTGCCGTTTTACAGAGGCAATTTTAGTCTCTGAAATTCTAAAAAAATGCAAAAATTTGCTTAACAACTTACTTCCCAGAAAGAAACATCGCAGGGGGTCCGAAAAATGGTCGTCGGAGATCTGACCTAGTCGGGTGAGGAGGCCACCGGACATTCCACTTGCATGTACTGTGTATGCTCAGGGCTTATGGTTTTGGTTAGCCCTTTTGGCTAGGGAACCCCTAGTACATGTGCCATACATCCGCCGCCATAGTCATCCGGCGAAGGGGAGGGGGTTGGGCGTGTGGCGCCGGCCGGGGGTTGAGCACAAAAAACGCTAAAAAATTGAAAAAGATCGCAATTTTTTGCTAACAATCGTCAAAAATCGCTAATTTGGGCTGAAATACAGGTAAAAGTTCGTTTTACAGGCTAGTTTGTGTCTGAAATTGCAAAAAAATCTGCTCAAAAAATTACTTATGCCAGAAAAATCGGAGGGGCTCAGAAAACTCGTCTCAGAACAGGGTCCCCTCCCCATCCGGGGGGTCTGGTCTAAGTCGGGTGGAAGGGGAGGCAGACCCCAGACCACTAGTACAAAGTATGACATGGTTAGGCATACATGTAACAGGGGGTCTGCCCCCCCGGATGCCCCCCCACGAGACGATTTCACCGACCCCCCCCCCCCCTCCGATTTTTCTGGCAAGTAAATTTTCGAGCAAATTTTTGCAATTTTTTACAATTTCACACACAAAAATTGTCAAACTTGCCTGCAAAACAGCACTTTTTAGCTGTATTTCAGCCCAAATTAGCGATTTTTGGCAATTTTTAGCCAAAAAATTGCGATTTTTTTCGATTTTTGAGCGTTTTTTAATGCCCACCCCCTCCCCCAAAATTTTGGCTCAGACCCCCCCCCGGCCGGCGCCCGTCCCCCCCAACCCCCCACCCCCCCAGTCGGAAGACCAGTTAAATTTATGTGGTTAGGCGTGATTGAGATCAATTATAATTGTATGTACTGTACCTGTATGGGCTTGTAGCAGTTGTTGACAGATAATAATGGGCATTTCAGAGTGCCGAAGAAGTGGCAGAGTACCTGGAGCTGGCACTGGCCCATTCTTTGCTCAGTCTCAAGGCCCGCTGCATTGCCTGGATAAAGAGCAATTGGAAGACGAAACAGCTGCCCTCATCCGAAAAGCTGATGTCTCTACTGACTCGTCACGACTTTGTCAACGATATGCTCCATCTCACCTATTCGCACTGACTGTTATAACTTTAACTAACGCTTTTTTGTGTTCTGCCTCTTCTAAAAGTCACAGTTGCTTTCAATAAATTGGTTTTCTGCTGCTGCACGTAGTGTTGTTAAAGCTTTTTTGAAGGCCCATTTCGAAATTTTTTAGTTTACTCACAGTATGGAAATTTTGTGGGGAAATCGCTGAATTTTAGCGTCAGATATACATAGTGTTGTTATGACTACTAGGGCCCGACCGGATATCCGGATCCGGATCCGGCCGGATATGGCCATATCCGGATCCGGTACCGGATCCGGATATTACCTGCCGGATATGCCGGATATCAGTCACAGATGAGAAAACGTGTTTTTTTACGTAATTGAACATAAATATTGAGAAAATGAGCGCGATATGGCTGTAGTTGTTGGTACACCGTTAAAAGTTTCGTTTTTTTCTGTTTTCTGATGCCAAAATCTTACAACTGACTGATGTTGGTGGCAAATAGTTGCTGAATTTGATCATGATACGAGGTTTTCAAGAAGTTTAGAGACAAAATGTGTAAAATTTGAGTCACGCAAGTGTACCACACATCTTTTAGTCCAAAATTGATCAAGATTTTGGCTGAAATTCACCAAAAATTAGTAAAATAGTAGTAAAATTTCTATTTTACTATTGACCCCCTTTGGTAATTTAATTTAATTTTTACTTTACTATTGGCTCATAATTTTAATTTAAATTTACGTTAATAGAAGCCATTACATAACTTAGCTGTTTTTGGCAAAAAATACCGGTACCATTTTCAGGCAACTTTTATTATTGTATTTTCATTGTTTTAATGTCAAATTACTACTCTAAAAGAAGAAATTAGTGCATTTTGTAATGAAACTCACGCTATTTCGTTGAATTATGCAACAAAAAGCAACATAACTTGCGTTGTTTGAACTACAATTATTAGATGTTGTTTTGAATCAACTGTTATTGAACAAAGAAATGTATATATGTGGTTTATTGCGTTCTAAAAAAATTTTTAGTTGATCAATGATATCCGGCATATCCGGATCCGGATCCGGCCGGATATGGGCGTATCCGGATCCGGATCCGGATCCGGTAGAAATTTGTATCCGGTCGGGCCCTAATGACTACTAGTCAAAGTCATAGTTAATACTTTTGTGATATGACAGTCAAACGAACAGGTAGTCAAAGTCAAATTTTGACTACCTTCGTTACCATAAATACGTAGTCAAACGAAAACCAGGTAGTCAAACCGTTTGACTATAACTACATTTTCTTTTTAAGCACCAGCTTTTCAAGCATATTTTCTACATTTTTACGGTTCGCTCGCAACTAAATATTTTATAAATTCGTTTCTTTTTTTTCTCTTTAGAAGACAAGCAACCCTTTTCTCTAAAATTGTGAACTGATAACAGGTGTCAGTCAGCAAATCTCTGCTTGATGCAAGGCAAATTAAACAGTTTGATCAGGGTGAAAATTATTACATTCAGTACCGACTTGTCTGAACCTTGTTTTAAGAGATTCGAAGTTGCATGCTAACAGAAGCTTGGCAGGCATGTAAAAGTAGAAGAAAATGTTGATGCATAGTTAGAGACATTTTTGAAAGGAACGACTGTTACATACGTCCATTTGTCATTCATGCCTATTAGTGAGAAAATAACTTGTAATCCAATTTGCTCCCAATTTCGGCGCTTCTTTGTGTTTTTAAAGCACCATATTTATTTGTCAGTGTCTTCGACGCTCTAGTTCTACGTCAAAGCCACAACCGGTGGACTTGTTCAGATTGCCACAAGCAGGTGCGGATTTTTGAGAAGAATAATAATATTTCGCCTGATTGAACTTCTAGAGCTGTTTACTGATGGTGCTCTTGCTAACATCTGCCACGCCAGACACTCAGATATGATTAACTCTTCACCAAACTACTTCTGATTGATATTTGTCTGATTAGAAAATCGTCTCAGCACTTCTTTAATGGCAGGATCAGTCCAATTGAGACGATTCCTAACAAAACCACTAACAGTAGGAACACATACACCGGCAGAGCATCAACAGAAAGAAAATAATCACTCACATGGTTCGTCTACGATCAAGCGTCTCAAAAACCGAAACAAAATTAATGAAAACACAAGCAAGAGTATGAGGAACCCAACTATCTACAGTGGGGTGCAAAAGTTTAAACGCACCCAGTCAGGTACAAGAAAAAGTGACTTTTCACTTATTTGTTGAAGGTAATTGGTAAGTCTTATACACCGTTGCATAGCTTGAGATGTTGCGAAGAGGTTGGCGCAGACTGCACTGCACTGCGTTGCTTTATAGTAAAGTTATAGCCAGTCTAAGCCGGAATTGTCAGAAAAAGGGTTAGCAAAAGTTTAAACGCACTTTAAAAATCCCACAAAATCCGACTCAGATCTTTCAAATATAAGTTGTACGAACACCTAAATAGTAAATAATAAATAACAAGACAAGTTTGATGCTTTGCCATGATTCAGTTAGCTCTGTTGTGCTCTTTGTCCAATTGGCATGCAGAAGATTGAACCTGCTATGGTGCCTTGTATCAACGCGATCTCTAGCACTAGAGTGCCAGTAGCACCTTGACAGATCAAACTTACTAACATCTGGTGTATGTTAGAAAGCCTGGCATGCATGAATTTCAAGCTTTTTAGAAGTTACAAGTCATAAACGTTGGAAATTATGGGCTCAAACCAGATAATTTCAGTGAATCTGCTAGGTAATGGCCACATTGTTATGGTTTATGAGGAGCATATCTGACTCAGCTGCCTGTTTTTAGAAAAATAGCATGTGCAAAGACAGCAGAAGCCCTAAGAGGCCAGAGAAGCTGAACACAGTAAAATTGGGACCTTTAGTATCATAGTCAAACATGAGCGAGCCGAGATTCAGTGTACGCCAATGGTAGAAGCATTCACTGAAGCAGCCATAGGTCATCTTAAAATGCACAGATGATGGAATTCCATATCCATGGGATCACACAATGCATTTCAGTTAAAAACGCAGTTTATGAAAGCAGGGATGATGTCTCCTGGTCAAACTACCCTAACAGTTGCCGTCACTTGATTATTGTGGATCATTACTGGATATTCAGTATGCTGGTTATAGTGCTGTTAACTGAGTTAGGTGCCTAAATGGCATGTTCTGGTATTTTTGCATAATAGAAACAATAGTACATGTAAAAACCATATGAGTTAACCCATGTTTGTTGGTTGCAGTCGATTGCAAACACTGCGAAGACCAGAATACTAAACCTCAGTGTGACAGATGTGGAACAGTAATGATCTGTCAACCTTAATCTGATTAAAAATGTTCTGGTTTCGTGGTTCTGTTATCATAAACACAGTTTGTTTAGCCTGATTAACAGTCTCAATCTCTTATAAATCGATAAGAAGTTTGAGAGAGTTCAAGACCATTCAAATTGTAGACCTTGTACACAGACCAGACCAATTTCACCATGATGAGATGTGTTACGATTTAACTGTGTTACAGTGCGACTGAATTATTCCAAAGCACAAAAGTTGTCCTGTTGTTCATTAATTAGTATTTAGGTATTCTTACAATCGTTGTTTGAAAGAACTTTTGTCAGATTTTGTAGAATTTTGAAAGTGCGTTTAAACTTTTGCTAACCCTTTTTCTGACAGATTGACTTAGACCGGATATAACTTCACCATAACGCCACCCATTGCAACGCAGTCTGCACTACCTTTTCGGTAAGATCTCAAGCTATGTAACGGTGTATAACACTTACCGATTACCTCCAACAAATCAGCGAAAAGTCAGTTTTTCTTGAAGAGGACAAGGTGCGTTTAAACTTTTGCACCCCACTGTATATGCAAACGGCATTTATCCTATTTGGGTATGGCGTAAATTCAGCGCCCGGGGATACTGAGCCTGATAGTTGGGTTCCTCATACTCTTCTGTTCGCATGCATTTTCGAATCTCTTGAAGACTGGGGCCTGTTTCACCAATTTACAAATCATCACAAATACAACTACAAACGGATTTCTGTTTCGCCAACATGCCAATTAACAAATACAAATACAAACGAAATACAACTACAAGTAGAATTTCACAAATACAAACGTTCCTGTTTCACCAAAATACATTTTACAAATGATTTACAATTCCTTCCAATTTGTGAAATTTTTTCATAAAGGTCTGAGGCTTTGTAAATTGATTCTATGTTTAGTGGCTCGGTGCGTCTTATGGTTCAAATGCGACTAGGTGAAGATTCAGTTTCAGAGAAAGTCATTTTAAAAAGAATAGTTACAAATTTCCAGAGAAAAAATGCTTCTAAGTTGGATCTCAGATTAAATTTTCAACTTACACTACTAGCAACTTCAAGCAAAAGATTCGCTGCAGTGTGTCAAAAACTTTTTGAGTTCATTTGAGAATCTACTAATGCTATTAGAATACTATTAAAATGTATATTTAAGACGCAATTTCTGAGAGAATTCAATGTACCTCCCTACTTTGGACAGGGTCACATCATGGATTTCGATATTTCTATGATAGTTCAGTAGTAATTGATGAAAAACCATGATGCGCCAAGTATCAGCCCGATCGGCCCACATGGGCCTGCTGACCACCTCCTTGAAGTGACCGGTCCAGAGCGAAATTTGCAAATTTGGGTCCCTTCATTCAAGTCATTGTATCTTGTCGACATCTAGAGTTACACTGACCGTGAGCCCACCAAACGATCGAGAACCATCCGAAGATTACAAATATCACAGTTAAAAAGCGGTATCTAGCTCCGTGCCGCAATTTAGGGTAAAAAACGCGGTTCAACACTGAATTTTTACCATACCTGGTGACACGTTTGACCAAATTTACGTACATTAGAATGATGGGCCAGAAGCAGATTTTTTATATAATATAGCACAGTAAATGCGCAACATACATGCAAGAAATCAGCAAAATCGACGCGCCACATAGGGTCGAAATCGGCCCTTAAAGTCTCAGCGATAAATTTTTTTCACTCAATGTCAACAAAAATTATCCTTCTAGATCAATTTTTTTTGTAGAATGTGAATATTGAACTGTTTTTATGAAATTTTTACATTGAAGCCCAATAACATTGAAAACGGTCAGTATTGTGCGGCTCTACTGTGTACAATGCATGTTACGGAATGCATATAATAAACCAATCTGCGTGCATATCATTGTGCACATTTAACAATTGAATGTCTTGTTTATTGCATAATTCCTTCATTTCTCCTGTTTTTAGTCAATTTTCCTGCCCACCTCCGCCGCAAAGGGGGGTGTACCCACCCCACACCCCCTGGATATGCCACTGTTTAGACTCTGTTTTCGTTTGGAGGTTGATACGGTCGTCACTCAGTCACGTTGCCATGCCAGTCATAACACTAATGCTTTCACTCAGGTGCTGTACTATGCGCATCAAGAAAATCTGTTGCATGAATTGTTTGTAGCCACAGTTTCTGTTGTCTGTGACATTTTGCCAGCATGCATACATATTTTCGATCGAGACTGCTTCAGGAGAGTTGGACATATTCTCCACTGCACACGTTTCATCAGACGGTAAACTGGAACGGTAGAAGCAAATACCATAGATTTCAAATGCCAAATCAGTCAGCTGATTGGTGGCTTCTTCCCAGCATTCCTGTTGCAAGCGTTGGTTGACCCATTCATTCACAACTGGTGTGCTCAAATTAGCCAAATGATCTACTATGCGTTTGTCTTGCATCGATCTTGGATGTAAGTCTGACTGGTAAAGACAAATTCCGTAGACCTCAAACATCGAATCAATCAACCCAGGTTCCAATTTTCCGTCATTTCCTTTCCTAGTCATTGCAAATCCAATATAACAAGCAAGAATAGCCAGTTTTAGCTAAAACATGTACGTAAATCACATGATTGTACTGTTCTAATTTTCTTCTACCACACAACCCCAGAATGAAAATGGTAAATCTTCATTCATAACACCAGTAATTAAGATTTTATTTTGCTCATACACTACTATATGTTTTAGCTAAAACTGGCTATTCTTGCTTGTTATATTGGATTTGCAATGACTAAGAAAGGAAATGACGGAAAATTGGAACCTGGGTTGATTGATTCGATGTTTGAGGTCTACGGAATTTGTCTTTACCAGTCAGACTTACATCCAAGATCGATGCAAGACAAATGCACAGTAGATCATTTGGCTAATTTGAGCACACCAGTTGTGAATGAATGGGTCAACCAACGCTTACAACAGGAATGCTGGGAAGAAGCCACCAATCAGCTGACTGATTTGGCATTTGAAATCTATGGTATTTGCTTCTACCATTCCAGTTTACCATGTGATCAAACGTGTGCAGTGGAGAATATGTCCAACTCTCCTGAAGCAGTCTCGATCAAAAATATGTATGCATGCTGGCAAAATGTCACAGACAACAGAAACTGTGGCTACAAACAATTCATGCAACAGATTTTCTTGATGCGCATAGTACAGCACCTGAGTGAAAGCATTAGTGTTATGACTGGCATGGCAACGTGACTGAGTGACAACCGTATCAACCTCCAAACGAAAACAGAGTCTAAACAGTGGCATATCCAGGGGGTGTAGGGTGGGTACACCCCCTTTGCGGCGGAGATGGGTAGGAAAATTGACTAAAAACAGGAGAAATGAAGGAATTATGCAATAAACAAGACATTCATTTGTTAAATGTGCACAATGATATGCACGCAGATTGGTTTATTATATGCATTCCGTAACATGCATTGTACACAGTAGAGCCGCACAATACTGACCGTTTTCAATGTTATTGGGCTTCAATGTAAAAATTTCATAAAAACAGTTCAATATTCACATTCTACAAAAAAAATTGATCTAGAAGGATAATTTTTGTTGACATTGAGTGAAAAAAATTTATCGCCGAGACTTTAAGGGCCTATTTCGACCCTATGTGGCGCGTCGATTTTGCTGATTTCTTGCATGTATGTTGCGCATTTACTGTGCTATATTATATAAAAAATCTGCTTCTGGCCCATCATTCTAATGAACTTAAATTTGGTCAAACGTGTCACCGGGTATGGTAAAAATTCAGTGTTGAACCGCGTTTTTTACCCTAAATTGCGGTACGGAGCTAGACACCGCTTTTTAACCGTGATATCTGTAATCTTCGGATGGTTCTCGATCGTTTGGTGGGCTCACGGTCACTGTAACTCTAGATGTCGGCAAGATACAATGACTTGAATGAAGGGACCCAAATTTGCAAATTTCGCTCTGGACCGGTCACTTCAAGGAGGTGGTCAGCAGGCCCATGTGGGCCGATCGGGCTGATACTTGGCGCATCATGGTTTTTCATCAATTACTACTGAACTATCATAGAAATCAGGGCTGTTGGGTCGGTTTTTTTCCTCGGTTTTTTTCGTTTTTTTCCGGAAAAAAACCGGTTTTTTTCCTAGGGCCTCGGAAAAAAACTAAAATGCGGAAAAAAACTCAAGTAAGTTTTTGAAGGAAATAGGCACAATAACTGGCTAAATTCACTGCAAATGCTTTGAATTTACGTTAATAGAAGCCTTACAAGCATTTCCATGGCATATCTTAGCTGTTTTTCGCAAAAAAATACTGGTACCATTTTCAGGCAACTTTTATTATTGTATTTTTGGTGTTATAAAATCAAATTACTACACTAAAACATGAAATTAGTGCATTTTGTATTAAGACTCACGCTATTTCGTTGAATTCTGCAGTAAAAAGCGATTGTTAAAAATTTTTTTCTGTCATCTCAGAAAATAACTTTTGGAAAAAAACCGGAAAAAAACAGGAAAAAAACCGGAAAAAAACCGGCTTGAGTTTTTTTCCGGAAAACAAACAGCCCTGATAGAAATATCGAAATCCGTGATGTGACCCTGTCCAAAGTAGGGAGGTTCCCTTATGAGACATTGAATCCTCTCAGAAATTGCGTCTTAATAGTATTAATATTAAATCTAAATTAATATTAAATCTAAATAATTTCACTATTAAAATTACAGTGGGTATCGGTATACCTACCTACCCTAGGTTCTTCAGTTTGCCTTTATTTTGCCACACGTCACAAACTCAATGTAGCGCGGTCGGAATTGACTACTAAACATCAATAGAAGGTAAGGGTTGGCCGTGGTAAAGATGTCAACAACGAAATAGAATATCTTGTTAAGCAGTGAGCCCTTGACCTGAAAACTGACTGAGAAGAAGAAATTAAGTAAAAGACACACAATATACACCAAGTACGAACAACACAAGATGACACAAATGATCAAAAAACGAATGTCAATACGTAACTGTTTCTTCTTCACACCGTTCGCGTCATTGTTCAGGTAGTCGCTCATGGAAAATGCCTAAATTATTTTAAGGTATTGCATTGAATTGCTTCAGCGAAAATCGGAGATGAAAATATAGTCTTATGAGGAAAGGAGCGGTGCCAGTCTGGGCTTTCATAGTCAGTAGGAAGTATACGGTATGCTGTTGTGCATGCTGTTTAAAGAGAAATGGTCAACTAATTACTTTGACCACAGTGCTGACTTGCAGACAAATCAAGGCTGGAGCCAGAACGCCACACTCTACTGCAAGGTCCATCATCCATATAGCGCGAGCAAACTGCAAGTATTTAAGGAAGAATTTGGCGAAACTGTACTCAAGGATGACAGATTATACAATAAAATCAATAGCAGCCATGTCATACCTGACGGTCAAGGTATTGCAGTTCCAAAGTTTCATTGTTCAACTTGCTATGACCATGAAATATCAGAAGTGGAATACTGAATGGAATGCTTGCCAGCCATTGAAATAAGATCGCTTTTCTGACTCGCTTTTTCCAACTCTTAAATAGCGAACATTGACTTTTGGCAGGCTACACGTTTTGTATGTTTTTGCAGCTTACCTTTTCATACTGAGCCGGGTGATACAAACAACTGAATCGGTTGATGCTTAGCACCACCACACCGAACACCTGAGCTAACCACGATGACAAGATCACACTTCGCAAATAGGTTCCGACAGCCTGAAAGTTTCTGACCATCCTTGGATTCATCAGACCCTGAAACTGAAGGAAAGAAATCTGCATACCAGACTCTGGACAAGTGCTGGCGGAAGGACAGATGCTCCCAAATATGGTAGCGCTCTTCGCACCAATCTGTGAGTTGTAGATATAACGTCTGCCACGCCAAGCGACAAAAACAAAGTGAAGAAACTGGACTTTAGCACGGCCCGTTTTCTATACAACACCCACAACACTGTGAGATAGAAAAGCAGACTGAATGAGTTGTAAGATGACAGAAAAAGCATAAACCAACAACTGGCGTTGCACTGCATACTGTAACTGAGGCTAAGCGGTAATTGTATTTGAGGCAGTCTAATCAGCTACTTAATTACTAAACCAAGCTAATGATTAACTGAGTTGCAGGTGAAATCTATAAGCTAAATAAAGTTCGTTCCATCTATCTGGAACTTGATATTTAGAGAGCTGCTTGCGTTTGAAGAGAAAAGGACTAGTGACATCAGTACCGTTAGCTGTCTGAGCAACCATTCGTATTGGGCTGTTAGGCCTGATCGTTCAGACTTCGGTCTACCTGTCAGATCGCATCGCGAGAATTTACACTTAAAACAGAGCAGCACGACAAGCTTTGCAAAATTTGACAAGATTGCATAGACAAAATAAGCTATAAAAGCATGCGTTTGCCGGCACTACGATAAAAATGGATGAGAGGCATTAGCATCAGAAGCTTTGTCGTTTCTTCTGCTGTTCAGATTGTCGTTTCAACTGCATCTGTGAGTGGAGTTCCAGTCTCAGGGCTCGAGAGCGCGCGAAAGACCGGTGCATGTCACTGCGAATAGCTCTAATTTCTCTTTGTACTAAAGTTTGGTCTCTTCGAAACTCTTCCAGATGCAGATGCAGCTCTCGTTTGGACGCAAAGTTGCAGCCGAGTTCTGAGTTCCACTCACTCACTGCCACTGTTGATTCGGTCCTAAACTTTTATTATTTTAACTGTGTCTTTTTAACTAATCTGCACCTTTGAATGGCAGCTACTACTGGTGGCGAGACCTGCTCTTCTAGATTGACAACCGCAGGGTAAATTTGATTCCATTTGCTCTTGCTGCTCCTATCTTGTGTGCGATTGTTAGAACCTCTTTCTGCCCATCTCTGAGAAATCAGTTTCACCAAGTAAACCACTGTCTGAAGTATGCCAATTACGCTGAGACCTATCCACAGGTCCATTTGACCTCCAAGATTGCTCAGGAACACCTCCCAAGACTGCATAGGGTACAAATGGTACTCAGGAAATGTCCTCTGCAATTTCCAGTTGATAAATACTGCTGTGCACAGAAACATAATAAACCTTATTTGACATTATTAGTGCTCCGAAAGTAATGCCATATTTAGACAAAGCGTATGGGTTCTTGGAGCGGCGCACATCTGACTGTACCCATTCTAGCTGGCATCTTTCCTGGCATTCATCCTGACACTGGGTAGTGTTCAGTTCTGCTGAGTTGCATGTGTAAACCAGGGTTGTATATTTTTCCGAAAAAAACCTCGGCCTGTTTTTTTCCAGTTTTTTTTCGGTTTTTTTCCGGTTTTTTTCCTAAATCGCGGAAAAAAACTCCAGCCCAAGTTCTGAGTATCCTAGGCTGGTTTTATGATTCCTAGCGCTTTCTAGCGCCTTCCTCAGTCTTGTTAGACCAGAAATACAACGTCTTACATAGATATAAATGACGAAACAGGTATGAAACAGTGCCTGACAGGTTCCATAAATAACGCTATATGCAAATTTTCTTACAGCAGTTTGCATTTTTGTTTTTTCATGCCAAATTTGGTCTTTTTTGTTGTTTTTCTAACAGTTTTGAGTCAGTATGGCCTATTATACATAGCAAAAGTCCATTTTTTAAACGAAAAATGACGTAAATTAGCTATTTTTAGCTTGAGTTTTTTTCCGCGATTTAAGTTTTTTTCCGACCCTTAGAAAAAAAACCGGTTTTTTTCCGAAAAAAAAACAGTTTTTTTCCGGTGTTTTTTCCCACCTCACATCCCTGGTGTAAACGTTGCAGAGATCTGAGTTATTCGCGGATCCCATCGTTGCATGCAGTGTCCATGGAATGCAACATTTGTTGTACAATTTATAGAGACAACTGTCTAAGCACAGTCGTGTCGGCATGTTTGTCAAGCAGCTGAAACACAGCCTTTTGAATTGCTTTGACAAGGACAATGATCATGTTTGACAGACTATCTGGTAGTGATGTAAAAAATTAATTTAATTGTAATTGAAATTCGCATAATTGGCCCGTTTTTAATTTCAATTCAATTAATTTAATTTAATTGAAATTCAAAAGTTGGGCAATAATTTAATTGTAATTGAATTGAAATTCGCCTAGAATTTCAATTATATTTTCAATTATTTCGTCTGGTGAATGTAAGGAAATGTGTAAGTATTAGAGTATTGGAGAATGACTTCACAAAAACCTATTAAGGGCTTGTCACCTCTGCATACTGACTGACCTCGGATGGATGGATTGTCCAGGCAGGGCCGCAGCCCCTGCCTTAGGCCACACTGCGGGCCCATCACGCACACCCTCATCCTGCCCTTCCTTCGCTGTCTTCACTACTAGCAGGCACACATGCTTGGTGTCAGTCTGGGTGGGTCTCAGTGGTAGCTGTTACCGTTCCCGTTTGTCCCAACACGTGTGGTTGCTTTTGTAGCTTTAGGTGCTTAGGCAGATCCATTCGGTTCCCATTTACTTACTCCCTACTCGGTGTCACCAGCTTTTGGTGGCCTGGGTTGGGCTTTGTGTCGACCACCAGCAAGAAACTTTGCGGCAAGAAACTTGCCCCGCTGAGTGGATGAACGCACGACCACGCGCACAGTGGCTTTGCGGCCTAAACCACTGCATCAAATGTACTGGCTTATACTGACCTCACTTCGTTTTGTAATGTTTTATGCTCAGCTTTTATTTCGTAGTTCATAAAAGTCAAAACAGTAATTTTTGGATGTATGGTGGGTTGACACCGCCATTTTGGCGAAGGTACCTAGAAAGCGATGTTGCTCAAAAATGCTGAAAACCTTTAGATTATGTACTAATATATTATAATGAACTAAGTGTAAATTTCCCCCAGAATGCCATTTTATGCGTTTTTAAAAGGCAACCTTTCAAAATTTTCTCGCCTGGTTGGGCAGCAGGCTAACCAGGTGTCTCTAGGCTTTTACATGGACATTTTTTTCGAAGTTCTGGGTCGCTGTCACTGTTTATTAACAGCAAAAATGCACTATTTTTCAAAAAATTGAAAAAATAATTGAAAAAAATTGCATAATTGAAATTTTCCAAGCTTCCATAATTTAATTGAAAATATAACTGTAATTGAAAATAATGGAAAAGTATTTCAATTAATTTAATTTAATTTAATTGAAATTAAAAACTGAGCCCATAATTTAATTGTAATTGAATTGAAATTCAAATTCCATAATTTTACATCACTACTATCTGGGTTATCTAATTCATGCCTACCTGTTCTCTCGCTGCTGCACATGCGACACATACCTACCAGTTACGAGCAAATCTGCCATGGTCAATCTGTGGTTTAGCAAAGGTATTTCCTGATTGGCAACTACTAGCCACATCATATCTTTGAAGATAGAAGCTGTTTCTGAGAATGCAGCAAGTTCTAGGTATTGCATCGTTTTCATCTCTGAATAAAGGTGACTATAAAACGTTAAGCTTTCCCTGCCTTCGCACACATCTATGGATGTAAGGGTGAATTGCATTGTGTCAAGATTGGGATTGATTTCAATTTCTGCTTGGCCAAGCTTTGTTCTGTGTGGTTGAATGACTTCTTGTACAATGAAACCAGGTCCAGTTTTTTTCTTGTTCTTGCCACGTGGACCCGAAAATTTGCCAGGAATTGCTTGGAAACTTTCTCAACTATTTGCTTGAGTGTCAAGTTTAAACTTGAGGCACTCTTTGGCAACCATCCCAATGAACTTTTAGACACCTTCACGTCACAGTAAGGGTTTGGAGTCTCAGTTACTAATTGACTGTTAGACTCCGAAGATTGGTCTTCTTCTTCACAATAATTCAGCTGATCTATTTTAAACATCAGTTTTGGTTGGAGAGCTTTCAGCTCAACGATGATCTCAAATAACAGTTGATTTGTAGTTGGAATACCATAATTGAAGTTTTTCAGCAGTTCAGTTTGGCGCGAATTGAATCTGTTCGATTTTATAAAGGCATTCTGGAATTTCCGGAGCTGTAGATTGTCATAAGAACTGGCTAGATTTGCTGAAACATTACCAAGCAACAAACAGTCTCGGACAAAATGTTTTCTCAGCTGATTGTAATTGAAATCATCAAGACGATGACGAGAGCAATAGTGGTTAAAATAATTGCTATAACCGTCATGAATAGGCTGTAGTTGTGTTTGCTCTGATGTATTATACCAATTGTCATAGAAGGTGCTACCATAAAAAGACTCGATATTCGGTAGGTTTCTGTCGTAGTACCAAAACTCCAGTAGTTGATCATAGTTTGCAAATTGCTTTGCAATTGAAAATCTGGTAGCATGGTCAGCCCTGTTACTACACTCTGGGCCGAGAAGTAGGTGATCAATTTCGGTTGCTACCTTCAACCAAACATGTTCGAAATCATCCAAACGCTTCGTGACAACATTCACTCGACTAACTGTCTTTTGTTCAGCGTACTCCAAGACCGTTTTGTACAGATTCACCGCGGTATAACTGCCAAATCCAATGATCACCACATACCAGAATATCACTTCCTTCCACGTTTTAGCCTCATGAATAAAACCCAGCCCAGTGATCGGCGTTGTAGCAAACAAATTATTCTTGCGCAACCAGTAGTAATTGCGCCCCATTTCCACTTAGATGGATACTTTGATGCTCTATTGCTGGCAATACAATTTAGTGATCATTAACAGGACTGTTTGTTCTCCAGAAAAAACTCAAGCTGGCCTTTTTCCTAAGGCTATTTTCTGAGATGACAACGAACTTATTCTTGCAGAATTGATCGAAATAGTGTGACGTTTATTACCAAATGGATGTATCTGGCTTAGACCTAGTTCGCAGTGACTACTAACTACAAACTAAAAGACTACTAACTACATGACTTTTGCGAAAAATGAGACTACAAATTAACTCTAACTACAAACTATAATTCACTGACTACAAATTGACCACTAACTACATATTTTTTCATCCCGAGTTTGTAGTCCCAAATCTTGAAATCTGCACGGTTGTTTACAGTTATTTTGTTACAGTTTAAGTGAAAATTTTACAAAAATCGCGAAAATTTTCCATTAATCACAGAAATTACAAACATTGCTTGGCATCATAGTTCATTGAGCATCTAATTAGTTTAGTATTTGTACGGTAATTATAGGTGTATAAATGACAACTTTTAATCGTCGAATGATTAAGGCAGTGGCGTATCCAGTGATGTACCTACCCTACACCCCTTTGCGGTGGAGGTAGGAAGAGAAAGTCTGTCAAAAATAAGCGAAACTAATGAATTATGTACCAAAACTGTCTATTTCGTGCTCAGAATGCTTTTTAAATGTGTTTTTGAAGGCTAAATTTTAAAATTTTCCCGCCCTGGTCGGGCAGAAGCCCAACCAGGCCAGTTTAAACTACTAAAACTTGTAATTTCTTTTGATTCTAAGCCTGGAATGTGTTTTAAACGCGTTCTTGAAGGCAAATTTTGCTAAAATTTCCTTACCCTGGTTGGACAGCAGCCCAACCAGGCACTTTCAAAATTTTACACCCCCTTTCCGAAATCCTGAATATGCCACTGGATTAAGGCTAGATTGTCCACCACTATACATGTAACAGAGGGTGGTCTGTCTCACCCCGAAAGGCTAGACCCTTCAATCGGGACCCCGAGACGATTTTTTCGATCCCCACAGATCTTTCTGGCAAGTAATTTTTTGAGCAAATTTTTTCGATTTTTTAGAATTTCAAACACGAACATTGCTGATTCGAACATAATTGCCAGTAAAAATAAATGCATTTTAGCTCTAGAGCCCAAATTTGCGATTTTTTGCGATTTTTACGATTATTACCGTTTTTTAGTACCCCCTCCCCAAAACGGATGTGGTCATTTTTGCACAGCCCCAGGGACTACAAATTGACTACTAACCACTAACTACAAACTCGGATCGCTGGCTGAATTGACTACTAACCACTAACTACAAACTGAGAAGCCTGAAAGCTTGGACTACTAACCACTGACTACAAACTAAAATTTGGTTAGGAACTAGGTCTAATCTGGCTGGACTAATATGTATCTAGAAAGTCTAAAACGGGGAGCCATGAACAGCTGAATTACTGCAAGTTGAGATGAGTAATTAGACTCACAAACGATCACGCTCTCAAATGACACAGTGTGGGGTTGAGAAAACTTGATAAATATGGCGGAATAGAAAACACAATTAGAAGTCGTTACAACTGTAATAGCTGAACACTAGATTTATAGACAGATACAGAAGACTTATGCGCAATAGTGGGTCAAAGTTTTGGAGATTGCTTGAGTGTTCTGCAGTCTGGCCTTTCTTTGACAGACTTGTTTAGTGCTTGCATCCGCTAACATCTAGGCGTGCAACCTCCCTCAATAATATTTATGCTGCCGCTGCCGAGTTTCAGACTCTGTGGTTCAATTACCTCTTTTGAAACGATGTATTAGATTAAGCACGCAATAATAGTACTGTGCAACTATTTTCGCTCTTGATGTTGCCGTTTCATTACATTACATTACATTACATTACATTTCTTAACTGAAAAATGGCATCAATTAGCTATTTTTAGCTTGAGTTTTTTCCGCGATTTATGTTTTTTTCCGACCCTTAGAAAGAAACCGTTTTTTTTTTTCGAAAAAACAACACCAGAAAAAAACACACCTCATCTCCCTGGGTATACCTACCTATCCTAGGTTCATCAGTTTGCCTTTATTTTGCCACACGTCACAAACTCAACATAGCACGGTCGGAACTGACTACTAAACATCAATAGAAGGTAAGGGTTGGCCGTGGTAAAGGTGTCAACAGCCAAATAGAATACCTTGTTAAGCAGTGAACCCTGACTTGAAAACTGATTGAGAAGAAGAAATTAAGTAAAATACACACTGTACAGACCAAATACGAACAGCTCAAGATAACACAAATGATCAAAAAACGAACGTCAATACGTAACTGTTTCTTCTTCACACCGTTCGGGTCGTGGTTCAGATACTCGCGCATGGAAAATGCCTAAATTATAAAGATATTGCATTGAATTGCTTCAGCGAAAAATCGGAGATACAAATATAGTCTTAGGACGAGAGGAAGGGTGCCAGTCTGGGCTCTCATAGTCCGTAGGAAGTATATGGCATGCTGTTGTGCATGTTGTCTAAAGAGAAAGCGTCAATTACCTTGACCACTGTGCAGACTTGCAGACAAATCAACGTTGGAGCCAGAACGCCACACTCTACTGCAACATCCATCATCCATATAGCGTGAGCAAACTGCAAGTATTTAACAAAGAATTTAGGGAAACTCTACTCAAGGATGACAGATTATACAATAAAACCGATAGCCATGTCATACCTGACGGTCAATATATTGCAGTTCCAAAGTTTCGTTGTTCAACCTGCTATGACCATGAAATATCAGAAGTGGAATACTGAATGGAATGCTTGCCAGCCATTGAAATAAGATCGCTTTTCTGACTCGCTTTTTCCAACTCTTAAAACAGCAAACAAACATACTTTAGACAAGCTACACGTTTTGTATGCTGTCGAATCTTACATTTTCATACTGAGCCCGGTGATACAAACAACTGAATCGGTTGATGCTGAGCAACACAACACCGAACACCTGAGCAAACCACGATGACCAGATCACAGTTCGCAAATAGGTTCCGACAGCCTGAAAGTTTCTGACCATCCTTCGGTTCATCAGACCCTGAAACTGAAAGAAAGAAATCTGCATACCAGACTCTGGGCAAGTGCTGGCGGCAAGACAGATGCTCCCAAATATGGTAGCGCTCTTCGCACCAATTTGTGAGCTGTAGATAAAACGTCTGCCACGCCAACGGACAAAAACAAAGTGAAGAAACTGGATTTTAGGACAGATCGTTTTCTATATAACACCCACAACACTGTGAGGTAGAAAAGCAGACTGAATGAGTTGTAAGATGACAGAGAAAGGATAAACCAACAACTGGCGTTGCAGTGCATTGTTTCTGTAACTGAGGCTAAGCGGCTAATTACAGTTGAAGCAGTCTAATCAGCTACTTGTTTACCAAACCAAGCTAATGATTAATTCTGTTGCAGCTGAAATCTATAAGCTAAATTTAGGATTCTTTCTGTCTATATTGAACTTGATATTCAGAGAGATGCTTGCGTTGGAAGGAAAAAGGACCGGTGACGTCAGGAGCTGTCTGAGCAACCATGTGTTTCATTCGTATTGGGCTCTTACAGTCAGGGACTTAACGCCGTTTATGGTACTGGCACCATATATGGTACCACCACAGGCCCCGAACGTGGGGGCACCATGTATGGTACCACTACTCTAGGTACCGGTACCATATATGGTGCCGGCGCGGCGGCACCTTATATGGTGTCGGTACCATAAACGGCGTTAAGTGCCTGACCGTGTTAGATCTGATCATTAGGACTTCGATCTCTCTGTCAGATCGCATCGCGAGAATTTACACTTTTAAAGCAGAGCAGCACGACAAGCTTTGCAAAATTTGACAAGATTGGATAGACAAAATATCAGTATGCGAATGCCAGTACTACTATAAAATTCATCAGAAGCTTTGTCGTTTTTTCTGCTGTTCAGGTTGTCGTTTCAACTGCATCAGTGAGTGGAGTTCCAGTCTCAGGGCTCGAGAGCGCGCGAAAGACCGGTGCATGTCTCTGCGAATAGTTCTAATTTCTCTTTGTACTAAAGTTTGGTCTCTTCGAAACTCTTCCAGATACAAATGCAGCTCTCGTTTGGACGCAAAGTTGCAGCCGAATTCCGCGCTCAACTCACCCACTGTCACTGTTGTTGCGCTCCTAAATTTTATTATGTTAACTGTGTCTTTTTAACTAATCTGCACCTTTGAACAACTGGTGGCGAGACCTGCTCTTCTAGATCGACAACAGCAGGGTAAATTTGATTCCATTTGCTCTTGCTGCTCCTATCTTGTGTGCGATTGTTAGAACCTGTTTCTGCCCATCTCTGAGAAATCAGTTTCACAAAGTAAACCACTGTCTGCAGTATGCCAATTACGCTGAGACCTATCCACAGGTCCATCTGACCTCCAAGATTGCTCAGGAACACCTCCCAAGACTGCATAGGGTACAAATGGTACTCAGGAAATGTCCTCTGCAATTTCCAGTTGATAAATACTGCTGTGCACAGAAACATAATTAAACCTTATTTGACATTATTAGTGCTCCAAAAGTAATGCCATATTTAGATAAAACGTATGGGTTCTTGGAGCGGCGCACATCTGACTGCACCCATTCTAGCTGGCATCTTTTCTGGCATTCATCTTGACACTGAGTAGTGTTCAGTTCTGCTGAGTTGCATGTATGAATGTTGCAGAGATTTGAGTTATTCGCGGATCCCATCGTTGCATGCAGTGTCCATGGAATGCAACATTTGTTGTATAATTTATAGAGACAACTGTCTAAGCACAGTCGTGTCGGAATGTTTGTCAAGCAGCTGAAACACAGCCTTTTGAATTGCTTTGACAAGGACAAGGACAATGATTAAATTTGACGGACAGTCTGGGTTATTTAATTCATGCCTACCTGTTCTCTCGCTGCTGCACATGCGACACATACCTACCAGTTACGAGCAAATCTGCCATGGTCAATCTGTGATTTAGCAAAGGTATTTCCTGATTGGCAACTACTAGCCACATCATATCTTTGAAGATAGAAGCTGTTTCTGAGAATGCAGCAAGTTCTAGGTATTGCATCGTTTTCTTCTCTGAAGAAAGGCGACTATAAAAAGTTAAGCTTTCCCTGCCTTCGCACACATCTATGGATGTAAGGGTGAATTGCATTGTGTCAAGATTAGGATTGGTTTCAATTGTCTCCTTGGTCAAGCTTTGTTCTGTGTGGTTGAATGACTTCTTGTACGAAGAAACCAGGTCCAGTTTTTTTCTTGTTCTTGCCACGCGGACCCGAAAATTTGCCAGGAATTGCTTGGAAACTTTCTCAACTATTTGCTTGAGTGTCAAGTTTAAACTTAAGGCACTCTTCGGCAACCATCCCAATGAACTTTTAGACACCTTCACGTCACAGTAAGGGTTTGGAGTCTCAGTTACTAATTGACTGTTAGACTCCGAAGATTGGTCTTCTTCTTCACAATAATTCAGCTGATCTATTTTAAACATCAGTTTTGGTTGGAGAGCTTTCAGCTCAACGATGATCTCAAATAACAGTTGATTTGTAGTCGGAATACCATAATTGAAGTTTTTCAGCAGTTCAGTTTGGCGCGAATTGAATCTGTTCGATTTTATAAAGGCATTCTGGAATTTCCGGAGCTGTAGATTGTCATAAGAACTGGCCAAATTTGCTGAAACATTACCAAGCAACAAGCAGTCTCGGACAAAATGTTTTCTCAGCTGATTGTAATTGAAATCATCAAGACGATGACGACGGCAATAGTGGTTAAAATAATTGCTATAACCGTCATGAATAGGCTGTAGTTGTGTTTGCTCTGATGTATTATACCAATTGTCATAGAAGCTGCTACCATAAAAAGACTCGATGTTCGGTTGGTTTTTGTCGTAGTACCAAAACTCCAGTAGTTGATCATAGTTTGCAAATTGCTTTGCAATTGAAAATCTGGTAGCATGGTCAGCCCTGTTACTACACTCTGGGCCGAGAAGTAGGTGATCCATGAAGGTTGCTACCTTCAACCAAACATGTTCGAAATCATCCAAGCGCTTCGTGACAACATTCACTCGACTAACTGTCTTTTGTTCAGCGTACTCCAAGACCGTTTTGTACAGATTCACAGCGGTATAACTGCCAAATCCTATGATCACCACATACCAGAATATCACTTCCTTCCACGTTTTAGCCTCATGAATAAAACCCAGCCCAGTGATGGGTGTTGTAGCAAACAAATTATTCTTGCGCAACCAGTAGTAATTGCGCCCCATTGCCACTTTAGATGGATACTTTGATGCTCTATTCTTGGCAATACAGTTTAGTGCTCTTTGTTTACCGGAGAAACTCAAGCTGATTTTTTCCTAAGACTATTTCCGAGATGACAGAAACAACTTATTCTTGCAGAAATCATCGAAATACTGTGAGGTTGGTTAAAAAATGGACGTATCTGGCTGGACTAATATGTACCTGGGAAGTCTAAAAACGGCAGACATTAACAGCTGAATTACTGCAAGTTGAGATGGCTATATTAGACTCACAAACGATCACGCTCTCAAATGACACACTTTAGGGCTGAGAAAACTTGATAAATATGGCGGAATAGACAACATAATTAGAAGTCGTTACAACTGTAATATTCTGAACACTAGATTTATAGATAGAGACAGAAGATTTATGCGCAATATTGGGACAAAGTTTTGTGTAGCCAAACCCCCTATCCCCCGTTCCGGCTGTTACACATACTGTACGTGTACGACAATAATTTTAGAAATTGGATTGTGAATTGTTTCGCGTTAATAATTCCTGAGACGCATTGAAACGCAACAAAGTAAATCGAGTTTTACACGCCAATTACAACATGACAAGATGGTGGACAGCGATACCGTTTTTGCGCGTGTAAAACACCAGAGTTTCGCGTCTGGCGGCGTTGGGATTCACGCGCAGAACGAGATTTTGACTGATTTGCGGAAGCAAAGATCGGTATAAAAGAGAGTTAAGAGACAGGCGGTTCATCTCGTCTTCCAATCCAGCAAGGTTTTCTGTGAAAAATGATCTTCTGCCTCTGCGTGCTGCTGTGTGTGTTTCGAGTGACTTGGGCCATTCCAATCAATAACGGAGTAGCCGGTGAGCCAGAGTTTGCCTGCGGTTCTCAAGGAATCACCATCATCTTCAACACTGAGAACGCCTTTGAGGGAAAAGTGTGAGTCGTTCCACATCTGCCTCAGACAAACGCTTCAAGGAAGTCTTTCAGCTATGTCAAGAACAAATTTGCTGAAGATGGATGCAGCATTCAGGGAACAGGAGATCGTAAGATCACATTTGAGTTGGGTTTCGACCAATGTGGCGTGAAGCGGGAGCGCTCCCTCAACCCGGTGGGTCTGTTTGTGGGCGCCACGGTGGTGCTTAGTTTCCACAAAACCTTCCTGACCAAGATCGACCGTGCCTTCAATATCAAGTGCTTCTACATGGAAGCTGACAAGACCGTCAGTCAGGACCTGGAAGTCAGGTAAGCTCTTTGCTAATAGTGTAAGCTGCTACAGAATGCAGTGTAAGTGAACTGTTATAGTATGCTCACAACAGAGGTAGCTAGTATCGGCGTACCAATGCCAGTGTGCAGGTACGAAATCCTGGACGGTTCAGCTTCAGGAGAACCTGTAGAATTCACCGTGATTGGACAACAAATCTACCACAAATGGACTTGCGACACAGACACTGGTATCCACTTCCTCGGTGAAGCCAGCTAGATGGTTTCTGATTGCAGAGAACACATTCTGCATGCTGGTCTATGACTGCAAAGTGGACGATGGCACCGGAGACGTGATCCAGTTGCTGGACCAAGATGGCTGCTCACTGGATAAACATCTGCTGGCCAATCTGGAGTACCCGACCGATCTGATGGCCGGCCAAGAGGCCCACGCCTTCAAGTACGCAGACCGCGCCAACCTCTACTTCAACTGTCAGATCAGAATCACTGTCAAAGAACCTGGGGTGGCTGAGTGTCCCAAACCAACCTGCTCAGATCCTGCCAGGAAGAAGAGATCTGCCCAGAATACCGTAGGCAATCCATCCTAACTATAGGTTACAATTCCAATGTGGAATCGTTTTAGGAAGTAGCTCCTCACATTTGGGACGTGAGTGTGCCCAACTTCTCAGTGGCAGACATCGAATTGAAAGAGGATGACATTCCGGCCAATTTGATCCATCCTGCACATCATCAGCGCAGGCTACGCCCACATCAGTCGGGACCAATCAGAAGTCGCGGGCATTGTGTCACCCTATCAGAGCTGGTCGGCGCTAGTTTGTTGCTCGCTGTACTGGTTGCTGTAACGGCCGGTGTTGGATTTGTACTTTGTATGCGAAAAGGAACACAGTAGAGCATAAGATATTCAATTTAATTTATCTAATCAAGCTATTTATTTGGTGTATATCTATATTTCATTAGACAGAAGAATAGTAGTACTAATCAAATGTAGGACCTTTTGTTAATATTTTCACGTTCCTATGATGCTGCTACCGATGAAGACTATTAGCATATTTTAGCAGTGTTTGCTTTGCACTTAGATTTGTTCTTGTCTATCCTGTATGATTGTCAATCGTATGAGCACACAATGAAAGCACGTGTGGATGCGATGTGAAAATAACAGTCGATTGAAATTAAAAAATCTGTTGCTTTCCCAAGTTCCAAAGTTTGCTTTCGCGAATCTCATCAACCCACGAGCTAATTAATCATACAAAACAAATGGCAACTCTACGTGAAAGAAGCTAATTGAAACAGATGTTCTGTCCAACAGTTTGAGTAAATAGCTTGTTTGCACGCACAAGTTACTAAACAAGCACCCGAGATGTCGTACGACAACTCAACGTCCTCTAGTCTTCTGGACGATGTCACTCCAACTGAAGGCGGCTGCGCGCTCTCAGCATCAGATGTCACAGACACAGTCAAGTATTCGGTCTACTTTTTCGAAGGAATCATCATGTTTGTTGGAAACCTGCTGTTGTTGGCACCGATAGCTCTACACGAAGGAATGCGCATGAAGAAAGAATACATTTTGGTCGGGGCACTAGCACTGGCTGACTGTCTCAATGGTTTGGGCTATGTTTTTGCAGGTAGGTACAGTAAGATTTTCTAGCACTGTAGCCAGACTGCTACATACGTTTACGAGGAAGTTGGCTAGGCTCAGGTGATCTTACTAAACTCCAAGCTTGAGTTTTGAGACAAATTTTGAGTGGCAAAGTTCTAATCTGCAGGTTACGACCGTATCAATTCAATCCGACTGTGTCGTCACCTAACGCTGGTCAGTCGCTGGGAGTGTGCCATGGTTCCGTCCAACTTCATTTGGTTCTTCGTAGAAGTGACCACAGGCACCATGATGGCAATAATCAGTACAGACCGACTGATTCTCGTCCTCTTTCCCACCTGGTACCTGTCCCAAGGGGTCACCTATGCCTACTGCATGTCTGGGATTGCTTACATGCACAGCATAATTGTGGGCATAATAGGTCTGTACCGAGTGTACGAAATCAAAGACATTCAAAGCCTCTACAAACCCCGCATGTGTTTTTACAGCTTTTCCTGCGAGGACAAACACAATGCGTACCACGTTTCTATGATTAGCTACGGTGCACTAGCCAGCGTACTAATCTACATATTGGTGTTGATCTTGTACAAAAAACGATCATCCAAGATGACTTCACGTGTGAGCGAGGCTCAAGCCAAGCGACAGCGACAGATGACCGTCAGCATGGGCATCAGTTCCACCTTCACCCTTTTTCTGTTTGTCATCCCCATTCAGATGGACGTGGTGATTACGCACTACACCAACCTGCCCAAAAGTCTGGTTGTGTTCTGCTACATAATGGCCAATTCGAATTGTATCATGAATCTGTTCATTTTCCTAATCAGACATGCTGAAGTGCGCAAGGGCTTGGCGGCTGTGTTCAAGTGGCAGAAGTTGCCGGTCGACATGACGCAGTGGGTGGAGAGGACAAGAACCGTTGCGCCTGCCAAATCTGGGCCAGCTAAGTCGGGAAACTGGACCTAACCAACCACGTTCTATAGCTACGTAGATTCAATCCTAATGTAGTCAATCTACTGCATCTGTATTCAATCCTAATGTACTATGGGAGTGTTTTGTATGGTACTGTCTTGCATGGTTTTGTTAGCATCAGTTTCGCCACATATCGTACTGTTTCAGTTCAGTAGTCATTTGCCCTGTTACCTGCCTGCACAACAACAATGGTCGAACAGTGGACTTTCCTCAAATACAATGGGCGCCACTTTGACGAGCGCTTGTATCTTTTGAACCAATAGGCGCACAGGAATGCGCCTCCCACTATTCGACGTGGCTTTCCGCGAGCTTTTAAATACAATAATACCCGCCTTTCTAAGTCAATGTTTCGGCGCCAAATTCAAATTTTTCTGCCTTTCAAAAGTAGCACCGATGTAACACCTGACAAAAGTCTGCACCGTTCTAGCGCCCTTCTAGCTAAAGGGCCAGTTCATAGCACCTTTGATGCAGAATTGCAGGGGCAATCCAGCCGTGTTAGCTGCATGGCTCTGCCTGCTCATACGCCAGCACATCATATGTTCAAGGATTGAGTAACAAATAGTGTATTTTCTGACTGATTTTGGACAGGGTTTTAGCCCTGCTGCTACCCATATACATATTCCATTCGCGACTGCTCACACACCTAATGATAGCAAACTCTCTTATGATTCCGAAACTGTGTTCACATTTCCGTTTCGTACCTGTTTTATGCCTCTTTAGCAAGGAACTATTAATTGGTCAGCTACCCTCAATTATACCACAGAAAAAACATGCAAATTTCGGACAACTAAGGAGGAAATTTTAAATGTCCTCAATACGATTTGTAGAGCAGACGGGGAGCTTTCCATCGGCATAGTGCAGGGCCACCTAGCGAAAAAATTTTCAACTGAGGTCTTATGGTTTTTCATTCTGTCCGGTTTTTGTCATGGATTTTACTGGGTTTAGTGACCGGCATCCAGCAGCATGGCTAGGAGGAGTGGCTGGCAGTGAAAGAAGGGCAACGTCTGAGATCAGTAATAACGGGAATCGCGAAATGGACCACAAGTCTGAAGAGCCTGATCGTAGGCCCTAAGGCCCGTGTACATCAGATCGGATCAGAATCCTGGGAGAGTTAGCTATCGTTTGGTGTGCGAGCCGCCGTGATTAGAACAAGTATATGGGCAGCAGGTGTCAAAACATGTCAAAAAATCAGTCAGAAAATGCATTATTTTCGACCCAATCTTTGAACATAGGCCGTTCTGGAGTATGCGCAGGCCGAATCATGCGACTTACATACACGGCTGGATTGTCCATGTACTTCTGAATCAAACGCGCTATGAACCGGAACTTTAGTTTGAAGGGCGCAAGAACAGCTCAGACTTTTGTCCAGTGATAGTAACATCGGTGATACTTTTGAAAGCAGAAAATTTTGAATTTCCCATTGTCTTTGAAAGCTCGCCACACAAACCACATCGAATAGTGGAAGGCCCATTTCTGTGCGCCTACTCGTTCAAAAGATATAAGCGCTCGACGAAGTGGGGCCCATCATATTTGGGAAAAGTCCATCGTGCAACTCCCGGGGTCTGAACGCTTAGAATTTTAATGAAAAATAGTTGAAGACCCAACTACTGTTTAAACATGATTTCTTGTTGCAATATTTTTTATCAGATTTTGTATTCGTATTCTCACCTCACTGTACTGTAGTAGAGAGGCAAGAAAGGGGCTATATCTGGAAAGCAAACGTGAAGACAAGAACATGATCAGGATTGTCAATGTGAATGAGAGCAACGATTTCTGTTAGGATGAGTGCACAGTTTTTGTAATAACATAATGCAAGATTTTGCTTGTTGATGCAACATCAGGTTTCCCTCATACGTTAAGGTCAGATAAATTGTTCAAAATTCAACTATTTGCCTTGAAAGAGAAGGCATAAATGTTGTGTTTCAAACCTAATGGACACACATCACATGACATTCAGCTGGACCCTATCAGTAAAAAAGAAAACCAGCTGAACTGAGTTAGAATGTGTCACATTTCAGGTACCAATTTTGCATTAATCAGGAACATTTTTTCAGGCAAAAAGGAGCTATCAGTCTATGTACAACACATCTAATCATAGCCAGTGGCCACTCAAGACAATAAGCATCATCTGCGTCTAAGCACCCTCACGTTTAATTTCTAGTTTGAAGTTTATTCAGTTTTCTACAAAGTACGTCCTTATAATCTTATCAAGACACCTACCTTAAAACACAAACACCTGAAATATAGTTAAAAGGAAAAGTGGTCAAGCAACGCAGCTGAAGATCTATTTCGTACCACATTCTTCGCTTATCAGTTTCGTACCACATTCTATTTCTATTTCGTTCCACATTCTTCGCTTTGGGGAAGACTCCACGCCATACGGCGTATCTCTTTGAGTATCAGGTTGATCATATTTGATCAACCGATGGCGTTGTCCTCCGGGAAAGGTGGGGGGAAAAAGGGGGAAAAAAGGGGGAAAAAAGGAGGAGGGGGGGGAGAAGGGGGGGGGGGGGGGGGGGGGAGGGGGGGGGGGGAGGAGGGGGGGGGGGGGAAAGGGGAAGGAAAGAAAAAGGAGCCCGCTGGGGGGGGGGGCGTCCGCTTAGACTGCCACGCCATACGAGGTATGAAAATTAGCGCGGTATTGGAGTACTGTCCCGATTAAGATCAATATCGTAAATCAATATCGCCGGATTAGCGTTTCCAATCCTCTCTTTGGGCGCAATATTGAAATCCGGAGATTGAAAATCTTTGGGCGCAATATTGAAAAGGCGTGATTAGCCGAGTTCTTCAAATCTGGAGCCGATTAGGATCTGATTGGTTTTGATTTCGGGCGTGTATGACTAGAATTGATATCTAATAGCGGTCTAATTTTCCAAATAAAATCAAATCGGAACGGCGTCATAGAAGCGGTTCCAGTTCGTTGTCATTTCTAATCCTCCCGCCGAGCCCGAACGACGAATTTCTAATCGGAACGCCCTCATCGGATTAGCGAGTCGCAATTTCGTCAACAAATCAAATTAGCTCGACAAGAATTAGCTCGAAGTTAAATGGTCTGCTAACCGACAATCCGACAACGGTCAGTCTTTGTCATTTTAGCTAAGGTTCGGAAGTTCATTTTCTGCCCCCAGCCTGGATACCCATCGATGTGGTGCGTCACTGAAAACTAATGCATCCGTTTCCTGTCAACTAAAAATCAATTTTCCCTTGCACATGCAAAAAGATTCATTAGTTTCGTCCTAGCCTTTTACATTGTCATATCGTTAAGTTGAATTTTGTGGCTGACTGAATGCGTTCAATAGCTTAGCACTACTTCATCGGATACCATAGACACTGCCATAAAATGGATACCCTGGGAACCATAATTGATTTCATGGTGTTTGTGATTTCCATTCCCTCAGCAGTTGTCTACTTGGTGTATATGATCACACTCTATCGCTGTCGCCAGAAGGCCCCTTTCAACAATTCAGTCTTTAAAATCCTATTTCACATAGGTGTTTTTGACATGCTCATGTTGTGCGAGCGCACCATACTGAATCGGTTCCCCAAAAGGGGCTGGCTACGAGCGGACGAGCTCGTGATGATAGCTCCATACTTTTTCGGCAAGCTGCATACCATTTTGTTCTGGTATCTGGTTAAGCCGCAAGTATTGGGCACTCTACTGCTAACAGTGAATCGCTACTTTGCTATCGTTCATGATCATGTGAGTTTCAATCCTATATCATGGGAATCTATCGAAAGCCTGGTAATTATCGGAAGTTTTCCTGAAAATCAAGTGACTAGTGTAAGACGAAAATACACAAATTTACAGCCATTGCAAAAGTTGCCAAAATTTGTACTCGGACATACACCGCCCCGCACTGTAATTACCGATTTAGATTTACACTTGTGCTTCGTTTTAGACTCAGGTTTAGAATCAGGACTTAATTTAACCATTAGTCCATGTTCTTGCATTCGCTTTAGACCTATGGTTAGGCTTAAGTTAAACTGATCAGCCACCCTACCAGGGGGCAAGTGGTCTTGTATGAATCACCAGGCAGCATCGTCATCGCGTCAGTTAGCCTTTACAGGCTTCCCGGCCGGACAGTAAATTGCCATGCTACTGGATCTACTCAATGAATTCGTGTCAAAACCCGTAACATTTTTAAAGGAACAACAGGGCTTAATTCCCTCCGTACAATACCAACAATATTGTGACTGTATACTTCAATAGTTTGTTATAAGGCTCTATGTCTTTAGAAATGGACTATAAAACAGACCCGTTGGTTTGTGGTGGCTTTGTATCTACTGCCTCTGCCATACAATGTACCACTCTGGTTCCAACGGTTCTATTTCTCAGCCAACCATACACAGAAAGGAGTTATGCTCTACTATGAAAATAAGCAATTTCAGGTTGCGTTCAGGATAAAAGATCTATTGCATATACATATGATGATTAGTGTTTCAGTTTTACTACCTAGCTGTTTGCTTCATTCAATGTTTACTTTTGGTAGTGGTCGGCTGCTATGGCTATGCCGCCATCTTCAGCTACAACCGGAAACGTCACAAAGAAGTAAAGCCAGAACGGCAGCGTCAGAGAGGCCAGCAAACTCGAGCAAAGGCTGAGAAAAATGTGTTGCTCATTGGCGTTGTACTGACTGTACTAACCGTTGAATGCTGTCTGGCTTGTGGTTACATGGCCTATGGAACCAATCCTGAAACGCTGAAAGCAGCCATGCCCTGGTTTGACATGGGCACTGAACTCTACACTTGGATAAACCCTTACTGTTTGCTGGTTACAAGTGGAGCTTTTCGGAAGAGAATGATGGAAACCCTGGCACTGATGAAGACTAAGCAGCCCGATCGCTTATGAATAACAGTTTGCCTTAAGCAGACTTAAAGTTAACCAAAACCCTTTTTTTATTTTTTCTGTATATTCAAATGAGCGATATTTGTCAGCACACGAAAGTGTGCGCTATGTACATTCTCCTGATGTTTTTTGTCAGTTTGTTCAGAGAATTTCCACATTTTCAGAAAGCCAGGATTCAGGCGTCTAAAGAGGATTTCTCGACGCTTCCCAAGCCGCCATTGAGGGTCAAGCCGCATTCTTGTGGATATCAACATCCACATCGGTTTGTCTCTAACTCTATTGCTTCTTCCTGCAGCTAGGCCTAGACTGCAGAAAACAATAGTCCACACAACTGGGCGCAAATACATTTTCATAACATTACTTTGCTCTGCATATTTGCTAGACTAGATGAAAAGAGAGGCTAATTAGTAGGGGAGTCTTATAGTCTTATAACAAGAACAGAACTACACAACAATTGGCTTAGTCAGCCAGGAAAGCAAGCTTCTCGTTATCACATAACTTGATTGCAGCAACTGCACTGCACAATGTGCTGACTGAGATTAGACAAGCAATCTATTGGGCAAAACGGACAATAATCAACATAATAGTGCGCAATTAAAAAACGGTAACAAATTCTACATTTGAAGTGGGGTTGGCCAAAACACGTTCGCGCGGTGCGGAATAGAAAACACAAAAACACAGCCAAAAAGCGGTCTGAAAACGGTTTTTGCAACTTCAAGCGCAAATTCTTTTTTTTGTGTCCCATGATTGATAGGAGGATGTGATGCATTTATATGAAACAGAGTGTGAGTACTGTTGATTGGGTATACCGATACCGAACACATACCGAAAAAAGTAGGTATTTGGGAATCGGTGTTTTTTGTCCAGCTTAGTTTAAAAAAACTTTATTGCAATGCACGTGTACACCACAATTAGCAGTAGTAACCCCGAAGGGCCACATGCAATGCAAGGCAATCACAACCGGGGGACGAACCCCACTATGTGTCATACATTGACCGCATGGGAGCCGACATACATTGCTCACCACTACGCCACAGACGCAGACAAATTAGTTCAATTTTTATCGAAAATTCCGTATTTTCACGTTGTTTTCTTTGTAATTTTGCATTTTTGGGGCATGTATGTAGAAACACATTTTATTACAATATCCCTCCAAAACATCGAATTTGACGGATTTTTGGTTCTTTGATAGACTAGTTTAACAAACTTTGATCGGATGCCGCTTTTGAAGACTAAAATAGGGCTTTGGTGTCCTTTTGACTCCTTTTTCTGGAATCTCTCAAAGTAGGTTTTATATTTCAAATTATTGTAGCGCTATTTTTCAGGTGCTGAATGATGGCAAGAATGCTAGTCCACAACCCGGAGTTCTGGGAGGCAATCAAGCCTCCTAGTTATACTGCTCTGTTATTCTTACAGATTATTTTCTAATTTGTGAATATGGACTTAGGCTGTTTTACGGTTTAGACATAAGGGGGGGGGGGTTTAGACCTTAAAACAGCCTAAGTCCACTATCACAAATTTTTAAAAATATGCAAATCAGGAAACATGTGGTTGTGCAAACTCAGGTGCAGAGTAGCACTGATATAGGCCTCTTTTGGCATAGTACACTTTAGCGCATAGCATTTTGCACAATTTATTTCATGCTGGCCGAAAACATTGAACGCGTTTTTCCCGTTTCTTCTATTTGTGGACTGAGGCATTTCTTCATCTGAACGCTTCAAATTAGCTTATAGATTTCACCTGCAACTGAGATAATCATTACTTTAGCTTGGTTTAGTAATTAGGTAGCTGATCAGACAGCTTCAAATACAATTACCGCTTAGTCTCAGTTACAGTATGCAGTGCAACGCCAGTTGTTGGTTCATGCTTTTGCTCTCAGCTTACAACTCATTCAGTCTGCTTTTCTATCTCACAGTGTTGTGGGTGTTGTATAGAAAACGGTCTGTGCTAAAGTCCAGTTTCTTCACTTTGTTTTTATCGGTTGGCGTGGCAGACGTTTTATCTACAGCTCACAGATTGGTGCGAAGAGCGCTACCATATTTGGGAGCATCTGTCCTGCCGCCAGCACTTGCGCATAGTCTGGTATGCAAATTGCTTTCTTTCAGTTTCAGGGTCTGATAAACCCAAGGATGGTCAGAAACTTTCAGGCTGTCGGAACCTATTTGCGAAGTGTGCTCTTGTCATCATGGTTAGCTCAGGTGTTTGGTGTCATGGTGCTAAGCATCAACCGATTCAGTTGTTTGTATCACCCGGCTCAGTATGAACATGTAAGATGCAACAGCATAACTCCTTCGCGACTACCGCTAAATTCCCAGTGATTCTTGATTCCCATACAATTCCCAGATGACTCACTGGGAATTTGCTAGGATTCCCTCCCTTTTTATGTGGGTTCGAATTCTAGCTGATTCCCAAACAGAGGTTGGGAATTCTGCAAATCCCTGACCATTCAGCTCCATTAAATTCGCTGATGACTCAGAATTCGCAGTTTCGCCCAGACTCGCTCTGACGCGTTGTCAAGCAAACAATGAGGGGCTAATGAGTCAGCTGT